>ML810126.1:0-13100 GCA_009831015.1 Picea engelmannii
ATGATGGATTGTGTATCCAGGAAACATGATGATAGCTTGGTGATATTGTTGCTTATGGTATCCATACATACGAATAAAAAAATAGGAGAGATTGGAAAAGGGAGTATGTGAGCTTCTATAAAGTACTAGTTGATCAGGTAGCATCAAGTAAATTGATGACAACCATACATGTATGCATTTGGGGTTGTTATGATGCATAATTGGTGAAGGAAATTGAGGTAATAATTTCCTCAGTTGAATCTCAAAATTCGAATTGATGTAAAGGAAGGCAGACTTGAGTATGAAAATAATATTTGTTGCTTGAATGCATTTATGGAAAACTAATTGCATACTATGTTATGTTGGTTATCAGGTCATAACTGAGTTATGTCAGGAGACATTAATCATGTTATAACAATGAATGCCGTTAGATATGGTCATGTGTGAGACCGTGATGGGAATGGATATGGAAAGGATATAATGTCATACAAGTGAATAATGGTTTTCCCCTACGTAATTGAGGTTTGGACTAAAACCTTTTTTCCTACACTAAATAACACTAAGGGATGATGTTCCTAGTGTTGTGTATGGGTTGAAGAAGAAGGTATCCAAAGGATCAGACGGGTTGTGGGGAAGAGTTTGGATGATTTATTGAGGCATGGGCCATACCTTCCAATTAACATGGTGAATACATGCCATGAACATATGATATTCCAGAGTCAATGCAAGGATGCAATGTGTAGATGGGGCCATGATTATTGGCATAGTAGTTTTACTTATTGGTAAATTTTGATTGCATTATGAATAGCTTGGTGTGCTGATAATGTGTATACAATGAATGATAGTTCCATTCTAGATAATCTAATTAATGTATTAATTCTATTTTTAATATGAATAATATTTGGAAGTGATGGAATTTTTATATTACTATAATTTTGAAAATCACTTCATGGATTGAATGCAAATATTGTGCATGAGATATTAACAATGTGTTTGGTTGCAAGAAAATTGAGAAAATTGCAGGAAGAATAGTCTTGGATAACGAAATAATGTAAGCCTGTAAGGAAGACTAGTATATACCGCTACAAGAGCCAAACATAATGAGAATAAATCTCATGCGTGGGAATTTTTATTTTCCTGTATAACCAGATTTGAGAAATTTATAATTGGAAATTGTTGTGATATGATAACAATTTGTTTGGTTTCATGAAAATTGAGAAAATTCCAGGAAGAATGGTCTTGGAAATGGAAGTGGTGTAAGCCATAAGGAAGACTGATATCTACTGCTGTAAGACCCAAACAATTATGAGCAGAAAACTCATGTTTGGGATTTTTTTTTACTGGGTAAAACAGATTGGAAATTTTATAATTAAAAATTTTATGATGATGTCTCATATTAACTATATGCATGTGATGAAAATAGGATGATTTCCATAGGTTGTGGATTGCTAGTGGAAATCTAGCAACAAGTTGGGATTTGTATGAAAGATAACACCTTGGAAAATGATGGATCGCCTGAGGAAATGTATATCGGTGAAAGAGATTCCGGAGCCTAGAGGGTATGTACAACATGAAGAACTAGGTTATCAGGCTCGAAGAGTGAAATCCTATGTGAGTTGCATTGTATAAGAAGCAAGTTTTTAGGCTTGTAGAAGAAGCAAGTTGCCAGGCTTGCAGAAGAACCATGTTGTCAGGCATGAAGAGTGAACTCATGCATGATTTGCACTGTCAAAGAACCATGTTGTTAGGATTGAAGAGTGCACTCTTGAATGAGTTTCAATGCAACAACAAGGTTGTTTCTAGTTATTTTATTGATATTTTTCCTAGCAATAAGTCCCTTGAGTTCTCATTAGTGAGATTCCTAGTTACTTATGCCAGAGAGGCCTTGATAAATGAATGGTTCATTCCTTGTGTTAGCCTTGATAAACATATGGTACATCCCTTGGGTTATCCTTGACAAACGAATTATAAATTCCTTGGGTTGACCCTGATAAATGAATGGGACACCATTACTTGGGTTGGGAAGGTCAATGGGAAGAGAGCTGGTGGAAATCGGGATAGTTGTAGGAGAATGTCATGGCTTATGTATATGTTTTGGGCCAGGGTGCCTTTGTATATATGTTTTGGGGATAGAGCTCCTATGTATTTATGATTTTGGGGATTGGAGTACCTATGTATCTGTGGTATTGGGGACATAGTGCCTATGTAATTTGTTGGGGCTAGAGAGCCTATATGTTGATTATTGGTCGGGGAGCCAAAATTGTAAAATGCAATTACACATGTAGGGTGTTATGCAATGAGGAAAATGCAAAAATAAGGGGGAGGGGATGTAACATCCCCATTTATAATCCCCGTGAATTATAATTTAATTGTATAAATGTGAATTATGATGGTGAGCCTATGTGTCTGGGGGAAGATCCCGTATTGATTTAATGTGGCTGAGGGACGAATTTCATATTATGAACATTGAAATAATTAATAAAAGTAATAATAGTTGGTTGCAATATGAAAGAGATGAAGAACGATTGGGGGCTATGATTCCACAAGAGAGAGAGGTATCCAAGGGGGAATTACTTATGGGTATTAATCCAACCCACATTCCTGAATTATCATCTTTGTGTATAACCTTCTATTTGATGACTAAGTGAATGATACGTCAATCATTTAACTCATGTAAGAGGGTGGGTGTGAGTGGTCACACCCCATAGTTATTGGAGAGCATGGTATGAAGTACAATAATCCTTGATAAGAGCATGAGTCAAGCAAGAACGGAAGGGAGGGAATTTGTATGTAGAAGGGTGTTATACGCCATTTTGTCACACCTAGATAAGTGTTGCATTTCACTTTGCTAAGTGTCGCTGTTGAAATATCACCTTAAGTGTCACAGTTGCAATCGAATAATGTCATGGAATAACTGTCGCACTTTCCTAAGTATTTCGGCCTTATTACCATGTAAATATCACATGCCATGATCCCTTGTGGAGTTGGAGGAAGAAAGACATCATTTGAGGGCCGAATTCTCACTTTCCCCCTTGTTTTTATAGACCTTTTTGACCATGGTCTCCCCCTTTCCCACTCTGTGGGGGAATCCATCCTCTTGTCATAGTGTTAGGGGGGCGTCCTAGTCACTTTTTACATGTCTCTAGTGGAGTGACCGTGCCATTGTTTCAAATCCCATGAATCTAGGGGCATCTTTTCAAGGACTTTCTGGATGGTTCTTGGTTTGTTTTCTTGTTTCCATCTAGACATGATTCAAGTCTCTTTCAATCATATATTGGGAGAAAGAATAACCATGAAGATAACTAATCCTTTACCAAGATCCATTCTTTTCTCAACCAAGTCCCCAATTTACTCTAAGTGGTTGGGATCCTATGAATCTATATAACCAGGCCATTTTAGAGTGAGAGGGGATGGAAAAGTAGCATATCAAACTTATGATATTGTCAAGGAGGGCCAAACCTTTGTTTATGTGAAGAAGATTAATCTAGATTCATGTTTAGGGGTTGAAGAAGGAAGCTTGGAGGATTGCAACAACATCAGGTCATAAGCTTCATGCTTTCATTAATATAAGAACTTAGCCTATTTCTCTTATACTCTTTCAATCATTTCTTGTTTATTTGATCACTTTGTCTAAGTTATCAATAGGTAGGGTTGCTATTATTCAATCATAGATAGTAGTAGGAGAAGGTTCCTTTGTTCTTGGAGATTTGAATTCATGAGGGAGTTGTTTGGATTGGATCTCAACCATTGGAGCGGCTAGGACAAACATCATAACTCAGGTACACACACCTCTTATCCTTCTCTCTCAACCCTCCCGTAAGAAAATAGAATGGTTTGTTAGGAGGATGTTAGTGTCCATTTGTTAGAGGTTGTCTCACTTGTAGGAAACCCAAGTGAGGGGAATTGAACCTATCTACAGGGGGAGAATTCTCATCACAAAGGGGGACAATTTTTACATGTAGGTTTTGGGAAGAAAAGAAGGAGAGGAGGGTTGGGAAGAGGCTAGACATGATATACTTAAGGAAACCATTGTTTGAATATGTTTTTTATGCTAATAAAGAGGCATGTGTGCCTATAAATCAGGTTGTAAGCCCGTGGTACAATTTCCCGTTGAGGAAATATCTCAGAGCCTTATGAAGTCTACTGTGAGAAAAACTGAAGCAACTGAAAGTTCCTGGATCCTAGATGAGGAATTCCTGTCCAAACAAGTGTAATAGGAACCTAATAAATGAATGATATAGCTCGAGGGAATGTGAACAATGAAGGGGGAACTTTCCTTGGGTAGTGCAAGTTGTGGGGAAAAGAGAGAGCTGGAGGTTTGGAACTACTGTTAGAATAGAACCTTAGTTTGGGGCTACTCTGTGTGGAGAGTGGATAGCCAGTGGGTCGAATCTCCTTGTGGACTCATAGATTCAACTTGAGGGTGAATTGCTTATGAGAGAAAATGATCAGCAGTTCCTATGGCTGGGAGGTTCATCCTTCGTTTACAACGAGTTGGTTAATCATTAACAAATAAGTGTTTATGTTGTATTATTTATGATTATTTCATTGTGTAAATGATTTATATGAATGTTGTGTTCTTGTTGTTGGCTTGAACAATTGCATTAGTGTTCAATATATTTCATTAGATGCATTTAGAATTGTGGTATCAGTCAAATGGTTTATTTGGGTGTGATCTGTAGCTGGTAAGCTACATGAATTTGATTAGCAGTAACTCTTGATAATTTAATGATTTTACACATGTAATGTTGCTTAGATGGAGGCTAGGTACGTTACAAAGTGGTATCAGAGTTGTAAAGAGGGAGAGTTTTTTGTGGCATGGCTCAGCCTGGGTGGCTAGGAACATTACACATAAAGATTATAATTATCATAATTTTTGGAACTAATAAATTTTTATCTATAGATTTGAATTTTACAAGTTGTTATATATTATAATCTCATTGTCGTTGAGGGGTAATAATTTGTTTGGTAGGGAGGTAGGTGTTTCACTCTTCCTACCTAGATTGAAATCCTTCATAAAACATGTGTGAGTTAATTGTTAAACTCTTCTTGTGCACCCTGTGCGTAGCATTGCCTTTTGGTTTACCAGGAGGGCTAGTAGTTTTAGAGGGTTTTGCTGGAAACCTGTTCAGATATGAACTTGGGTCAACCCTAGAAGAAGTAAGAAGTCAGATATCTAACCAACAAATGGTTTCGTTTCTGGTTGTAATTGCATGGGATTGAGTGGAAGGGATCTTTGGAAGAAAGATGCAGAGGATGAAAGTATAGAAGGGAATGTTCAAGACATGGAATCCAACAAAGGTGGAGATCCAAAAATGGTTGAAAATGAAGGAACTCGAGTTTTCACAAAAGGACAACAGAAACCCTAACCTAACACGGCACAAATATCTCGACAAATATGTGTTTAGTGACCTTCATGAGGTATTTTTCTTTGATTTCTCATATTTTTTGCAGGAGTGGTTATTAAGGTTAACATGAAACCACCCAACAAATTGAATCGGATAGCTAGAGTGGAATCCTATGGAGATCGCATAGTTACAACAAGTTAATAACAAATTTACGCACGCAATAGATTTCTAGTTAGATAATATTGTTGCAGGGTTTATCATCGAATTTGTAGTAGATACAACGAAGTATTACACCACAACAGAGAATGATTTTATAAAGGGACCCAAAGGTAGGTACATCAGATCGTTGTATACTTCAATCAAGATTTTATTGTATAACAACGTTGTGATGACTATGGAATTAGACAACTAAACTTCCATGGGCGCATGGGGGAAGGGGAGAAGCATTGAAAAGAGGCTGAGAAATGGAGGAAGAGATGGATAAGGGAAAGAATAAGGAGGCCATGGACCCAATCATGATGGAGGAAGATAAGATAAAGCAGATAATGGAAAAATATGGAAAGACGCGCAGTGGAGTACCTTACCAATATAAGATGAATAACATGAAGAGAGCCATAGTTGAGAGAGTGGGCTTGCAAGCGATGAAGAAGAGGTAGAGGATCTCCGAGATGTGGAGTATATTGAGGAAATCCTACACACAACATATGAAAGGAAAAGAGGAGGTCCAAGGGCAGGAACATAAGGAAAAACTCCAATCCAGTTCATCGTCAGTATGGAATCTACAACCCCATGTGCGACTAACACACTAGAGAGAAAACCAACATTTAGACAACCAAATTTCAGTGGAAGAAAGACAACAAGAAACCCATCAAAAAAAGGAGCAACAAATGGAGGAGCTAGTTCAGGAAGTAATAATCAAATATCTGCACTACACAGAGGTAGTAGTTCAACACAGTTTAAAATGATAGGACATGATGCCACGATCGGGTTACCAGAATTTCAGAGAGAGGCATGAGAGGACCCTGAAAAAAAATTATTCATTTGCAATAAGATATGGGAATCAAAGCAAATCATAGATGAGGATACAAAACGTGTGCAGTTAGCTATCATGCTAAGAGACTGCGCACTGGATTGGTACATGAGCCTAGATGTAAACATTCCACCAGGAGTAACAAAGACTATTGTAGATGTGAAAAAACTACTGATAAACGAGTTTCAGAAGCCAAGATTAGAAGAATAGTACATGAATGAAATGATTCAAATCAGGAAAAAAACATGTGATTATGTTTGGGAGATTGATCAAAGGTTTAAGCGCCTAAAAGGTAAATTGAAATATGCATTGACTGACATGCAACATAGGCATCTGTTTGTGAACTCACTGTTACCACATTTGAAATACCCATTAAGATAACAAAAGTTCCAAACTTAGGCAAAGGCTCTGCAGGTAGCCTTACAACTGGAAGAGAACCAGTATCAACAGAAAAATCCAACAATAGAGGAGTTGAAGGAGGATTTGAAGAATCTAACATTTCAACTTAACCAGAATAAGGGTAAAGAGAAAAGAGAAGTTGTTTGGTGTACCTTATGCAGGACAAAAGGACACCATAAGAATGAATGCCAAACTTTTGTGCAATATATAACAACATGAGTGCCAAACCCATTGCCAACATGAGGACCATGGTGCGAGATTTGTAAGACACATGGACATTATCCATATCATTGTTCAATGATGCATAAGTATAATACAGTACCCAAAAGTTCATATTGCAATTTTTTCAAGTCAGTGGGTCATGATGATAAGGATTGTATGACGATGGAGCTGATGAGAGAAATAACTTCAAATACTTATAGGGTGCAAGAAGAAATGATGACAAGACAACCTGCGCCTTAGTTCAACCAGGTACCACCAACATACAACAATGTGAAACAACAATACAACAATGAGCAACCGTAGTATAATAATGTGCAGCCACAATATAATCTTGCACAATATAACCATGTACCTCAATACAATGCATCACATGGAGATTGAGGTGGATATAGAGGTGGAGGATGAGATAGAGGAGGATTTGGATGAGGCAGAGGACCAGTAGTGTGCCATAACTTCCAAAAACCATGATATTATGCAAGGGAATGCCCACTCCCACTAACGACATGTATGTGTTGTCACGCAACAGATCATGACATAGAAGACTGTTCGACACTTTTGGGGAAGATCCAAGAAAAAAGGAACTAGAACAACCAAAATGTCAAGTGGATATCTACAGAAGAAAGGTATAATGGGAGAAACATTAATATAGTCACTCAAGGAGGATCCAAGACATGAACTGATGCAGTAAAACAAGATCCAACACAACACCAATGGGTTAAGAAGAATAATGAGCCACATAAGCAGCTTGATGCATGAAAAGAAAATGAAACATTCAAGGAGGCTAGACATGAGTTTCTTAAGAAAAATGTTGCTTCTACATCATCCGCGCAGCAAAATCAGAACTCACCAATGTACGAGATTTCCTCTTCAATGGACCATACCAGTAAAGGACGACCTTTAGAGCAAGTAAGTACCATAAAAAAATTTCTGCAATCATGTGTTAAGTTATTGAATGACCCATCATCTGTTAAGGTTTTAAAAAATATGCTATAAATATGTAACACAGAGGAGTAAGGGAAGTTGGAACATAAAACAATCAATCATATCCATACTAGAAGAAGGACAAGTAGAGAATTCAGACTAAATGATAATATTGGAGATTTCAATATGGGAGATATTATACTGGACTTAGGCTCCAAATTAAATGTATTCCCTAAGAAGACATGGAAGTTTATGGGAGAAATCACAATAGGATATTCACATATCCAACTGAAACTAGAAAATCAACACAAAGTATTACCATTTGGAAGGCTTACATGTGTGACAATAGATCTAGATGGAGTGTGCACTATGGAAGATTTTGAAGTAATAGATATAGTATATGGTACAACACCTTACCCAACATTGCTTGTACTAGATTGGTCATTTGATAACCAATCTATAATCAACTGAAGACAAGAAAAATGACTTTTGAATCAGGCAAATACAGAGTCATTTCCCCATTGGATCCATTAGAAGGAGAAAGGTTTGTAGAGCCCACTTGTTTGGATCTGTAGGAAATAAACCAGCTATATAGAACCACTGCATGATAAGAGTATTATGTTAACCCAACTGTAGATGGGGTACTCAGTTGGAGAAGCATTACGTCATGTTCTTTTGACTCAGACACAGGTTTGGATAATTGGAAACATAGATTACATGAAGTTTCCACAAGGAGGTGTGCAAGAATAGACCGCACAATAAGATGGGTTGGTACAAAGATAAGGGAACCTCCCAATTTGCATGGGTTAAATAACTTAGAGGAATATCTGAAAAAATATGAAGATGAAGTACTATAAAATTAGAGGCTCTTATCCCTAGATATCTCACTCAAGGCTACACCTGCAATATGGTGGGGTGCGCACAAAAAAACAATCCAGGATTGGTACTAGTGTAAACGAGTATTGTGCATTAGATTTGGCGCAGATCAGGGGAGAAATAAAATGCAGAGGTATGATGGACATAGAAAAATAGTGTAACACTTGGAAAAGTGAAAGGAACAATGGAGGATGACACCACCATAGGAATGGACTCATCACATTATCCATACATTGGAAGGAATCCTAGGGAACTGATATATAGACCAGGAGATGCGTAGAGGCACTATAGACTGGACAAACTTACAACATAATTTCGTAGTAACCTTCTCATTTGAACATGAGAACCCCAACATGGATTCATCACTGAAGTTAATACATGGAATGATATTTACTAATTAACCAAAATTTGAAATCATGACATAATATCAACAACAAAATAGACATACAGACAAAGAGTTACTCTCATGTTATCATGTTGAAGAGGAAGCACCAGATGAAGATGATCTGTGCAACATTCATATTATATAGATTGAAGGAGAAAGAGATGTGTAAGTTCCATCTATGGATTCATAAGTATTTGTTGCACCAATCAAAGTGAATAAAGTCAACATTGGGACAAATGCAATCCTAAAATGGAAAGTATTGGGGAGCATTGGGATGATCAAACAATAGAAAGAAAAACAAAGTTAGTGCATGAATACAATGACCTATTCCCAACAACCTTTATAGAGATAAAATGCATAGCAAGGGACATAGGTGAGATGAATATACCTCTCAAACCTAAGGTTAGACTTGTCAGGAAAATACCCTACACACTGAATCCAGTGTATAAGCAGAAAGTGAAAGCAAAAATTGACAGAATGTTGGAAGCTGGTATCATAGAACCAGTAGAGGAATCTGAATGGACTAGTCCTATGGTAGTCCAAGAAAAGAAACAGGAGGGGAAAATAATTTGTGTAGATCTGAGGAAACTTAATGATTCTTTCTTACATGACCCTTTCCCTACCCCTTTTACAAATGAGGTCTTAGATAATGTGGGAGGCCAGAAATCATATTCATTTACAGATAGATTCTCAGGTTACCATCAGATCAAAATAGCTCCAGAAGACATGTATAAGACTACTTTTGCTACAGAATGGGGATCCTACCAATATATAGTCATGCCATTTGGGTTGAAGAATGCACCATCCATATTTTCAAGAGTAGTCATAGCTTCTTTTAAGGAATTCATACATCAAATTCTAGAAGTATATCTGAATGAATGGTCTGTATACAGTCTGTTAAAGGACTATGTGGAAGTGTTAAGACTATTGTTGGAAAGATGTAGGCAATGTCAAATCTCATTGAATATCAAGAAATGAATTTTTGGTACACCTTTTGGAATATTTTTGGGACATATAGTGTATAAGAAAGGTTTACTAGTGGACCCTGCTAAGATTGCAGTAATTATAAATTTACCACCACCAAAGTCAGTGCGCCAATTAAGAGAAACACTGGGACATACATGCTATTAAAGGAAGTTTATAAAGGGGCATGCACAAATTACTGCACCAATGGAAAAACTGTTGAAGAAAGATACTCGATTTTAGTGGAATGAGGACTGTCAACAAGGAGTGGATGCTTTAAAGCAAATGATGGTCACAACACCTATACTAGTATGTCCATATTGGGAAAATACATTTCATGTGCATGTAGATGCATTAGCCATAGAACTTGGAGAAATTTTAGTGCAACCATGAGTAGGGGACTTAGACCATCCTATAGCCTTTGCAAGAAGAAAGTTGGCAGAATTAAAGCAGAATTACAACACCACATAAAGAGAAGGCCTAGACATGGTATATGCACTTCAGAAGTTCATGCACTATTTACTGGGTAGACACTTTAAAATGTTCATAGACCATTCTACCCTTAAATATCTAGTCAACAAGCCAGTGTTGGGAGGGAGGATATGTAGATGACTATTTGATCCAGGGTATCAAATTTTGCTCAAAAATTCAAAGTGCTCGAAATCACTTCAAATCGAATGGGAGCATAGGAATCGTCGTTACGAACCCAACACAACTTGTTTGGGTTCAAATGGACATCGGGAGCGAGAGATATCACGTTCTGTTCAAAATGACAAACAGGCAAAAAAAGGGATGCTGACTGTACAGTCCGTATGGATGCTGACGTGGAAGTACATACGACACGTGGCAGGGTTGAGTGGCAGATAGTTGGTAGATGTGGATGAATGATATTGTGACACATGGCATTTTTTTGGTTGGTTGTACGGTGCCACGTGGCCCAGTCATGGGCTGCCACGTGGCACCCTGTTATTGGTTGCTGGTATAAAATTTATTTGGAGTCCACCAGATTCGACCCTGTGACCTCCACCCACATGTATAGCCTTTGCAAAGTTTGCGCTACCAACGCGCCCCACCACATTCCTTATTATATATATGGTTTCACATAAATTTAAGTTTGAGTTGTTGTGTGTTGGCACGAGGGTCCGGGCTGGGGCTTAGCCCCAGCCCCCGGACGCATGTATTGTTGCCATATGACCATATATTATATCGTATGCACGTGTGGTTTTAATTTGGAATTCGATTGAAATGGTTATGCAAACCAACGCCCGCCACTTGTCACGACCACACTTGCTCTTAAAGTTTTAGCCCCATTTTACGTTTGCGCGTTGTCACATGGGCCACATGACCTCGACCTTCGCAGTTAGGGGCTAGGTGCGCCCATAACTGTCCTACAGTTCGCACCGTTTGTGCGGTTGTGCCCGGTGCTGAGTTTTAACACTTAAATGTGCGTGGGGGCTAGGTTGAGCCAACAAGGGTGTAATTTGTCAATCCAGAGACAACAAGTTTGAAGGGGAACTTCCAGGAAGCCTATCTTCTTCAAGTTTTGGCCAAACGAGGTGTCGAAAAAGCCCAGCTAGGGGTTTTTGGATGTTCTAAAGCCATTGGAGCTATCTATTTGGCATTTTGAGCATTGTAAAGAAATTTTTTTAGCACTTTGAGAAAATAATAAAAAAGATCCATTGGAAGCTGGACCAAGAGATGTAGCCCAAGAGAGGGGTGAACTCCTTTATCATTTGTTGTGTTATGTGTTTTATGTTCACTATTTATTGTTGCTATTTATATGCATCTTGAATGAGCTATTTCTATAAAAGTTGTGTTGCAAATTTGATCCATTTGCATTTTAACACATGAATTAAATTGAGTAAATAATTTCAAGAATACAAGTCTTCTTCATTTTTAGATCAAGTTGGTATTAGAGCATAGGTTTTTGAAGACTTGATTATTTGCATCCTAAGCCATACCCTCTTGGTTGGATATGTGATAATGCTAAATTACAAGTGACAAGAAGGTGTAAACTTAGGTTTGCTATCACTGCAAATTGTATTGATGAGGTAGAGCTTGATGTTATTCCTTTGGATATCTGTGGTGTTGTGTTGGGGAGCCCATATTTATATGATAGAAAATCTATTTTTCATCGTCATGAGAATAAGTATCACTTGTTTAAGAATGGAGTTGAGTACATTGTTAGAGCCCATACAAAGAAGATGAATTTATCACTTGTAAATGCAGGGCAAATGAAGAGATTAGTCAATGCTAGCAATAATTTTGTTCTCTTAATGATTAAACCCAAAAATGATATTGAAAACGAAGTTTTCCAAGGTTGTGATGCAAAGTTGAAATCTGATCTATATGAGGTTGTTAATCAATATGATGAGATGTTTAAAGAACCAAAGGGATTACCTCCAAAAAGGGGTATCCAACATGAAATTCAATTGCAACAAGATTGTCCTCTTCCAAACATTGGTATGTACAAGATGTCGGTCATGGAGAATGCCGAAATTAAAAAACAAATCTAAGAGTTGCTCGACAAAGGGGTTATTGTACCAAGTTCATTTCCATGTGGATCTCCAATTGTGTTAGTGCCAAAGAAGGATGGTACATGGCGTATGTGTGTTGATTTCAGGGCTTTGAACAAGATTACAGTAAAGAATCGTTATCCTCTTCCTAGAATCGATGATATGCTTGATCAATTGAAAGATGCTAAATATTTTACTAAGTTATATTTGAGAAGCAGATATCATCAGATCAGGATTGTCGAAGGAGACACATGGAAGACAACTTTCAAAACAAAGCAAGGTTTGTTTGAGTGGATGGTAATGCCTTTTGGACTTTGTAATGCACCTGCTACTTTCATGAGGGTTATGAATGATGTCTTAAGGCCTTTTCTTGATGATTGTGTTATTGTCTACTTGGATGACATTTTGATCTTTAGCAAATCTCGTGAAGAGCATGTTAAACATGTGAAACAAGTTTTGGA
>ML810126.1:41377-67254 GCA_009831015.1 Picea engelmannii
AAATTAGAAGTGGGTTAACCCTAAAATAAGGAAAGTGGGGCCAAGTGACCTAGAAGATGTTTTTAAGGAAGCTACTTGGAAAGTATAAATAAGAGGCAAGGCTCTCTCATTTTAATCACACTTGAGCATATTGAATATCTATATGTGTCTTAGGTAACCAAGGATATCGAAGATGAAATTCTGAGGAAAGGTGAAGAAAAGAAGGCCAAAATGCAAGGAAGGATAAATTCTTTTGATGGTGCTTTCTAAGGTATGTTATTTATAGGTCATATCACCATTTTCGCTATAATTTTTTTTCTATAATGATTCAGATTGTGAAATTTCTATTCCATTGATAAAACATATCCAAGTATATTTGATAAAAAATCCAACTTTTGGGTCGTTGTATTTTTGGAGTTACACTCCATAGAAAATAGGGTTTGTTGCTAGTCCTGAAACTAGTCAAAAACAGGTGTTTCGGGTAAAAACGTGATAACTTCTTAATAACAGATCCAAATTCAGTGAAACAAAATGTGTTGGTTAGGGTGAAGTATATAGTATGTATTTTAATAGTTTCAGATCATTTAAACAAATATTCCATGCGGGGCATGCTCTACTAGGTAGCTCTCTAGAATAAGCCAGAATTCAACAAGGTATGCCATTTTTGCTATAACTCCTTTTCTGAGAGGTTCCAAGTAGTGAAACTTGGAGGAATTTCATAAAACACACTGAAGAACATTGTGTATCATTTTAATATCTTTATACATTACAAGTACAAAGGTATTATTACTTCAAGTTAAGGTTTTTGACTAATCCAAAACTAGGCATGTGAAACTAAAGAAAAGTTTGATGAAAATGCTAGTCTCTTGTTGTTAAAGTTAAGGAAGGTTTGCAGAAATGTGATCATATACACCAGGTCTATTATAGAGCTAAAAATAATATTTGGATGATGAAATTGATGAGGGATTTTGGTTGAGGTACATGTTGAGTACATGGTTGAGACAAGTAGTTGATGAGTTGGCACATACATGAGGTGTATAGTTGATGATGTTGGTACATATTGATGAGTCATAGTTGATGAGTAGTTGAAACATGATTGCTACATACTTGGTACATGGTTGGATGCACTTTTTTATGGTATAGGTTGATTATAGGTTATTTGGTATAGGTTGGTGCATGGTTGATGCACTTGTTTATGGTATAGGTTGATTACAGGTTGAGGTACAGGTTGATGCATGGTTCAATTTTATTGGTACATGTTTACAGTGGTATATCTCACAATGACAGGTTGACAGTGGTTCCATCATTCTACTTCTACTTCAGGGTGGCAGGACGGGGCAAGGATAGGTGGTTGTAGCCAGAGAACATAGGGGGTTGTAGCCTCCTTCTAGTTGTAGCCAGAGAATTGGGGAGTTGGAGCTTCCCTTAGGTTGTAGCCTGAGAATCTAGGGGGTTGGAGCCTCCTTCCAGTTGCAACTGGAAAACAAAGGAAATTGGTGCTTCCAATGAATGTAATTCTTCAAGACATATAAGAAAAAACATTCCATGGTTTTCTCCTGATTTGGGTTTCCACGTAAAACACTAGTGTACTGTCTATGTGTGTGATTGTTCTTTTCTTATTGCTCATTATTGGATAATAATACTACTTTGATATAACACTTAGATCAATTTGGATAAAAAGGATTATAATTGCACTATTACTTATTCAACCCCCCCTCTCAGTAATCCAACAATAACTATGTGTAGACCTTCCACAAACCTCCCAGCCTTAGACTACACTGATCATCACGCTCAATAGTGGGTCACCCCCAAGCTGGGACTAAAATCCAACGGGAAAGGGAATTCTAGGCTTGGAAAAGAAAACAAGGAAGTTGCACAGAAAAACATGAAGAATATTTTATCCCAGGAGCCACTTACACCCACAACCCAAAGACCCCCATTCCCCACACGCCTGCTCCACCCCAGGAGGGTACACCTTCACTAATACAAGTCCATCGGCTACTACACCTCCCTTACCTTAGGCTTCAACAACATGCTAGACTAGAAGTCTTAGAGTACTATAGCTGCTACGGGACTCCCTTCCAGGAGAACTCACTTCCCAACAAACTCTATCACCTGGGATAGTTTCTCACAGACTTGGCAAATTGCTTCTTCAATTCCGATCCTAAGCAACAAAGAAATATCATTCAACTGCACACGGGTGACGACAGCAATAGAAAATAGGTATGGACACCAAAAATGGCAACAACCAAATGCTAAGACACAGCATAGATCAAGAAAATACAATTGTGTCAGGATTCACAGGAGACACACGGGATAACTCAAGTAAGATTGCATGATTCCCAAAGGTTCATACTAGATACATAGGCGATGATGATGAACAATTGGTTCAATGCGTGAATCCCTGGTCAATCGGGAAGGCAACAGACTTCCAGAGAATCATAAGGGTTGTGAGGAAACTCGAAACTGGTCCAAACACAAGGATGGGAACCATGCCAAAGTGGTAAGAGAACCCCCAATGAGTTGGCTTTCCCAAATATAAACTGCATGCTACCAGGTTGACACATGTCTTCCTGAAGCCACATGAGTTCCACTTAGCACTCGTTCCACTTTTTCCCAGGAACTTAGGACAACCATAACCTTTGGGAGATAATAATAAAATATTATTCCCTTAGAGGTAAGCCCTCTAGCTTATCCCGTAGGCATAGAAACTTATCCCCCTTCCCTTACCCTACCTAGTGGATCTTAGTCCCCCATAACTCTTCTTCGTGGTAGATCTACACGCAGTAGTGTAATTTTATTAATGATGCGAGCGTTTACATATACAAAATCAAGCTCATCTGCCTTATCATCTGGCTCACCAGCTAATCTAGATTTTATGAGTGGAATGAAATGAATACAAATTATTAACAGGTACTTAACACAAAATAATAGCGATACAGTAAAACTGGTTTTCTATTCAATAAGGAAATAAGCTGAAAACTATAAAATACAGCGGAAGCAAGCTTCCTGGAATGGTGGCGGCTTATCTCTGAGAAGAGATGTGACGGTTGCGCTCATTCAGAAGAAGATGATTACAATGAGGCTTTGAAAGCCTATTTACAATAAACAGGAATTCCAAAAACCCTAGACATCCAAAAACCTAACCCTAGGAGATGAAGCGCCAAAAGTCATGTGGGCCCCGTTTGGGTAAGTTAGTACATTAACTTCCCGGGGTCGTAACTTTTGCATACGATCTCCGTTTTAGGCGTATGATAGTCCGTTGGAAAGGTGTCATCAAGGATATTCATTTTGGGACATAAATAATTCCATAAGATATCATTGAGAATATTTATCTTGAAAAACCTTCATTTAGGCCCTCAAAATGGCCCCGGAAGTTAAAACTGCAAAAAATAGTAAATTGCCAGAAAACTATTTTGAGCTAGTTGGAAAAGGTGGGTGGCCACCGATATCCACCTAGATCAATCCACTCTCCTTAGGAATCAATGGTATCCATTGCGTTGAGGTCCCCCATCATATGAGGAAATTTCTATTGAATTTGGCCCCTGGTGAGCAACTTGCCTTGGTGCAGGAGCTGCCCTACTTTGATGACTCGATAAAGCTGGATCGAGTGCCCTTGATCTGTGTGTACATAATATGATCATTGGATGCATGTTGTATGCAGTCAGGGTTGAGCTCTGTTGGTTTCAGTTGCTCTGCTACTTCTGAGGTGTCCAATAATGGTGGGAAATAAGGGCGAAGGAGATCCACGTTGAACATTGGGTGCAGGCCAAGGAAAGGAAGAATGTTGAGCTGAAAATAATTATCTCCCATGACCTTGGTGATGGTGTATGACCCATAACGAAGTGTATGAAGCTTCTAATGGGGTCCTGTAAGGATTTCTTTCTGCAACCAAAATTTTTCTCACACCTGAAACTGATGTGGCACCCGATGTTAAGCATGGCATTGTTTGTACTTATCATTGGACTTCTGTAGGATATCCTGAACCTGTTGGTGGATGTGTTGGATCCTCTCAATAAAATGGGTGGATTTTTCAGCTTCATTTGGAGCAGGAGATGAGTCGGTCGAGGTGACCACAAGGGGAAGTGCAATGTCTATGGGACCCAATGGTTGGAATCCAAACCCCACCTGAAAGGGGTTGTGGCTGGTTGAGCTATGCATGGATCGGTTGTAGCTATGTTGTACATAAGGAAGGCTCTCATCCCATGTGCGAGGGTGATGTGAATTATACATTCGAAGGATATGCACAATCATTCGATTTACAACCTCAGTTTGGCAATCTGTCTGAGGGTGGCAGGTCGTGAATCTGGTGAGCTTGGTGTCTAGCAGTGACCAGAGGCTCGACTAGAATGTGTTGAGAAATTGACTGTCCCGATCTGAGACAATGGTTTTTGGGATTCCAAAATGTACCCAGACTCGTTCAAATAAGATCTTGGTAGTGGCCTCTGATGTGATGTTCTTCTTTTAGGCAACCAAAATCACCATCTTAGAAAAGCGATCAACAACCAAAAACACACAGTCATTTCCCTGCTTGGTGGATGGGAGGCCTGACATGTATTCCATCGAGATGGATTACCATGGCATGTTAGGAGTAGGAAGAGGGGTATACATGCCCTGTTTCTTAGTGGTCAGTTTGGTAATCGCGCAAGCAATGCAGGACCTGATATACTTGTTGACCTCCTGTCGAAGTTTCGGCCAGTAGAAATGTTTATGTAGCATCGCCACTGTCTTTTCAATGCGAAGTGTCCTTCCACCTGAATGTAGTGGGATTCCCAGATCATATTCACTCGCTCGCTTGATGGAACACAGATATGGCCCAGACGACATAACAACCAATCCCGAAGATGGAAATTATCAACAATTGCGTTTGCCCCCAACATTTGGTAGGTGGTGGAGAAGTTTGGGTCTGTCTCATAGAGTTGGGGCCATCTAGAGGTCTCATGGCCGCAAGAGTCTATCACCATGGTGAGTTCTGCAAATGGTGGTCTGCTAAGGCAATCAAGGACACGATTGGTTCTCCCTATTTTATACTTGATGTTGAGGTGGAATTGCTACATGTATGTGGACCACTTTTGATGGTGGTCATTCTGTAATTTTCCTTGTGTCTGCATGAAATGTAATGGCTTATGATTAGTGTGGATGACTGTCTCCTTCCCAAGAATGTAGTGTCTCCACTGGTAGTAGGCTTGCACAACGGAGTACATTTCTTTGTCATAAGTAGGGTACTTACGTACAACCTCTGATATTGTCTCACTATGATAGGCCATGGGGTGGCCATGCGGAGTGAGAACGACGCCCACAGAATAGTCGGAATCATCTGTATCAATATCAAAGGGTTGATGCAGGTCTAGGAGTGAAAGTACTAGGGTTGATCACAAGCGTTGCTTCAAATCATCAAATGCTTATTGTTGGGACCAACCCCACACAAATTTCTCCTTACCACCACCCCTGGTTATTTGGCTGAGGGCCCATGCAATATGGAATAATCCCAACACGAACCTCCGGTAGAAATTGGCAAGGTCCAAGAAGCTCTGGAGCTCAGTGAGTGTGGTTGGGGTTGGCCAATCATGGATGAATTGGGTCTTGGTTGGATCCACATGTACACCATGATGATCAATGATGTAGCCCAAGTAATGGACAATGTACATGCCGAAGGAGATTTTTTCCAAGTTGGCGTATAGATTGTGATGTCGCTAGGTGTGCAGAACCTGTTGAATATGTTGCAAGTGTTCGACCCAAGTCTTTCTGTAAATGAGAATGTCATCCAGATACACCACTACAAAATTGTTGGCAAATGGTTACAGGATATCATCCATCAACCTCATGAAAGTGGATGGTGCATTTGTCAAACCAAAGGGCATGACCAACCATTCAAAAAGGACTTCCTTTGACTTGAAGGTGGTCTTCCATACATCTGTCTGTTCTATTGGGACCTGGTGGTGGCCAAACTTGAGATCAATCTTACTAAAGTATTTGGCCCCAGTGAGTTAATCAAGGAGGTCATCGATTCGGGGAATTAGGTATCGTTTTCTGACTGTGATTTTATTCAGAGCCTGATAATCAATGTAGAGTCGCCAGGTTCCATATTTCTTCTGCACCAGCATGATTGGGCTCCCGCAAGGTGATGAGTTGGGATAGATGTGACCCTTGTGGAGAATTTCTTGGATATGTTGCTTGATCTCCTCATTCTCTAACAGAGAGAAGCGATAGACTGGCCCATTGGGTAGCAGTGCGCCAGGGGTCATATCAATGGGGTGCTTGACCTAGCAATGCAGAAGTACCCTGATAGGTGAGGCGAAGATATCTGAGTATTCTTCCATGACCTTATCTACATGCTTCTTCTTTGTGGAGAGTTCGGTCGCAGAGACCCTGGATGTGGCTGTGATATTTCACTTATTCTGAGAGTGAATCATGAAGAATACAAACTTCCCCATCTGAGAGATGACTTTCCTGCATTGCTTAGCAGAGATCAAGGAAATAACACTAGGTGGGACTGCCTCAGGTATCCTGTACAATTTCCTGTTCAAAGTAATAATAACAATACGAGGCCTAGACTCATATACAACATGACATTTCCATAAACAAGGTTGTCCCAAAATAACATCACAAACTTCGAGAGGAGAAACATCACACAATACCTCATCTTTGAAGGGTTTGATGTCGTACGACAGTCGACATTGTTGGCTGACGCGAAGATCGCTTCCTTGGCAGAGCCATCCAATGGTGTAGGGTTGTGGGTGCGGTGTTGTCGACGGGGCCAACCACTTGATGACCTCTGCCGAGATGAGGTTCTTCTGGCTACCGCTATCAACAATGAAGTGGAGCAGGGTGCCTTTTACCCACATCCGTGAATGGAAGAGGTGCTCTCCTTTTTCTGGCTTATCTGGTTCACTAGGCTGGAGCTTGGTGGTAGAAACGGTGGAACTGGGTTCCACGTCAATGATTCATCTTCCCCTTTCTTGTTCTGGCTCAGAGTCAAAACTCGCATTTGATTCAGAGGCTTTCACTTCGGCCACCAGAGACTGCTTTGAGCGGCAGTCAACAATGTTATGCCGAGGGATCTTATGGAAGTCACACCACTTCCTGGTATATTTCTTTATCTGTTTGGTGTCCTTTTATGCTTGCGGCTTGGACTGGTTGTCCTGATACTGTCTATCCTTTGTTCTGTGGGTTGGGGCTACCCTTTATTGGCTTTTGTTGTGAGGGGTTCCCAGGCCCAAATTGCCTCGTCTTTTGTTTGAGCTTCTGCTCGATTTTGATGGCATATCGGTAGGTCGCACCCAAGGATGAGATGTATAGAAATTCCATCTCGGTCTAGATGTATCTATGCAAAGCACCAGAATACTTGAGCACCATATGTCTCTCCGAATCTTTGATACCCAGCTTGGTGCGCAAGGTATGGAAGATATTTGTGAAATCTGGCACTGCTTGGTCTCTTTCTTGTCGCAGTGTGGTCCATTTGGTATAAAAGTCATCATAACTTCTGTCAGGGTAGTATTTTTCCTTAATAACATCCCTGAAGGATTCCTAGGTGGTCATGACTTTAAATAATGAGGGTTCCTCTATTTCCTTTTTCTCACATATGGTTTCCCACCAATCTTTGACACGGGGAACAACTTTGAGGACGACAAAAGTAATCTTTTCTCTATTCGAAAAGTTATGGATAGAAAAATACCCTTCTAGTAGATTCAACCACTTGTATATAGCATCTGCGTCTATCTGACATTCAAATATAGTAATATCAAATTTTATTTGTACCTTGAAGGGGGTGACGCCTCCGCTCGAAGAAGATGCATCTTCTGTTGGTAGTTGCCGAAGGATTTGCACGAAACTATTCATCATATCGTCCCTTTGTTGTGTGAGGGCTTCCTCAATAAACATTTTGAAAGGATCTCCTATCCCATCATTTTTCTTTTCTCCTACCATGAGAGGTTTCTTGGGTGTGCGAGATATTTTGTCTTCAAGAGAAACAAGCTCGAGACCCAACTCTTTGTACTCCGACCTTGTTGGGGACATGCATTAAGATGACAAGGAGAAGACTGCTCTGATACCACTGATCCAGATTTTATGAGAGGAACAAAATGAATACATATTATTAACAAGTAGTTAACACAAAATAACAGATATACAGTAAAACTGGTTTTCTATTCAATAAGGAAATAAGTTGAAAACTGTAAAATGCAGCGGAAACAAACTTGTTGGAATGGTGGCGGCTTATCTCTAAGAAGAGATGTGACGATTGTGCTCATTCACAAGAAGATGATTACAATGAGGCTTTGAAATCCTTTTTACAATAAATGGGAATGCCAAAAACCCTAGACATCCAAATACCTAACCCTAGGAGATGAAGCACCAAAAGTCATGTGGGCCCTGTTTGGGTAAGTTAGTACATTAACTTCCCAGGGTCATAACTTTTGCATACGATCTCCGTTTTAGGCGTATGATATCCTGTTGGAAAGGTATCATTGAGGAGATTCATTTTTGGGCCTCAATCATGTTGTAGATTATCATTGAGAAACTCAATCCTGAAAAACCTTCATTTATGCCCTCAAAATGGCCCCAGAAGTTAAAACTGCTAAAAATAGTAATTGTTAAAATTGCCAAAAAATTGTTTTGAGCCAGTTGGAAAAGGTGGGTGGCCACCGATATCCACCTGGATCACTAGCTTAATAAACACATAAGTCTCTCAACTTATAATCACTCATCTCACCATCATATAAACATAATCACAATTCAGCAAGGGCTCGACCTTAGGGTGTTACATAACCAGGGGTGGTGGTAAGGATAAATTTGTGTGGGGCCTGTCCCAACTACAAGTGTTCGATTATTTAAATCATTTCTTGTGCTCAACCCTAGTAATTTCATTACCATACCTGCAACAACCCTTTGAGATCGAGATAGATGCTTCAAAATATGTTGTGGGTGCGGTTCTCACTCACCACGACCACCTTGTGGCCTATCATAGTGAGACACTATCATATGTTGTCCTTAAGTACCCTAATTATGACAAGGAAATGTACTCCATTACGCAATCCTACTGTCAGTGGATACATTACATTCTCAGGAAGGAGACAATCATCCACATAGATCATAATCCACTGCAGTTCATGCAGACACAAGGAAAATTGCAGAATGACCGCCATCAGAAGTGATCCACATATTTGTAGCATTTCCACCTCAACATCAAGTATAAAACAGGTAGTACCAACCAAGTCATTGATTTCCTCAACCGACCTCCAGTCGTGACACTCAGTTGTCACTAATTTCCATCTTCAAGATGGGCTACTGTGCCGACTGGGCCATCTTTGAGTTTCATAAAGAAAGAGAGCAAATCTGATTTAGGAAGCCCACTACAGCCAGGTGGCAGGACACTTCGATCTCAAAAATATAGTGGCTGTGTTGCAGAAACGTTTCTCCTGGCTGAAATTTCGACAAGATGTTAGCAAGTATATCAGGTCCTGCATTGCCTATGCTATTGCCAAACCAACCATTAAGAAACAGGTCCTGTAGAACCCCTTCCTACTCCTGACAGGCCATGGGAATCCATCTCAATGGACTACATGTCGGGCCTTCCATCCACCAAGATGGGAAATGACTATGTTTTTTTGGTTGTTGATCGCTTTTCCAAGATGGTGATCCTGACCACCTACAAGAAGAGCATCACATCAAAGGCCACTGCCAAGCTCTTATTCGAATGAGTATGGGTACATTTTGGAATCACACAAACCATTGTCTCAAATTGAGAAAGTTAGTTCCTTAGCACATTTTGTTCGAGCCTCTAGTCACTACCGGACACCAAGCTCACCAAATCCACTACCTTCCACCCCTAGACAAATGGCCAAACTAAGGTCATCAATCAGATGGTCGCGCATATTCTGTGCATGTACAATTCCAAGCACCCCTGCACATGGGGTGATATTCTTCCCTACGTTCAACATAGCTACAACCGAGACCTACATATCTTAACCGACCACAATCCCTTTCAGGTCGGGTTGGGATTCCAACCAATGGGTCCCATAGATGTTGCACTACCTCTTGCGGCCACCCCGACCGACTCATATACTGCTCCAACTGAAGATGAAAAAGCCTCCTTGTTCATTGATCGGATCCAACACATCCACCAACAATTTCAGGATATTTTACATAAGTCCAATGCCAAGTACAAGCAGCGCCATGATCAACACTAGGTGCCACATAAGTTTCAGGTTGGAGACAAAGTGTGGTTGCACTTGTAGAAAAAATTCCTTATAGGGCCCCATCGGAAGCTTCGCCCACTCTGTTATGGAACTTACACCATCACCAAGGTTGTGGGTGACAATAATTTTGAGCTCAATATTCTCCCTTTCCTTGGCCTACACCTAGTGTTCAACGTAGATCTCATTTGGTCATATTTCCCACCATTATTGGACACCTTAGAGATAACAGAACAATTGACACCCACAGAGCTCAACCATGACTGCATGCAACAGGAATCCAATGATCATATTGTAAACACACAGGTCAAGGGCACTCGCCAACAAAGGATCCAACTTTATCGAGTTGTCAAAGCAGGGAAACTCCTGCACCAAGGCAAGTGGCTCACCCGGGGCCAAATTCAACAAAAATTTCCTCATTTGATAGGGAAACTCAACGCAATGGAGAACATTGCTTCCTAAGGGAGGAGTATTGATCCAGATGGATTTCGGTGGCCTCCCACCTATTCCAACTGGCTCATTTTGGCATTTTTCCAGTTTGGCATTTTTTTTCTAGTTTTTCGGGTCCCCAACTTCTGGGGCCGTTTTGAGGCCCTAAACAACATTTTTAGGGCTCGCCACAATCGAATTGTAGATGGAGTTAGAGTCTAATTACAACATGTGTAGTCCTCGGATAGACCTTTCCAATGGGCTATTGTGTGCCTAAAATGGAGATCATACTATGGCCCCAGGAAGTTGATGTACTAACTTACCCCAATGGGGCCCACATGACTTTTGGTGCTTCATCTCCTAGGGTTAGTTTTTTGGATGTCTATGGTTTTGGAATTTCTGTTTATTGTAAAAAAGGCTTGGAGAGCCTCATTGTAACCATATTATTGCTAATGAGCGTAGTCATCACATCTCTTCTCAGAGATAATCCTCCACCATTCTAGCAAGCTTGCTTTCTGTTGCATTTTACAGTTTCAACACATTTTCTTATTTAGTAGAAACCAATTTTACTATATCTCTGTTATTGTATCTATGTTATCCTTGTGTTTCTATGTTAAGAATAATAATAATCTGTATTCATTTCATTCTGCTCCTAAAATCTGGATCATCAAGTGTCATGCTTTGTTTTACGATATACATAAATGTAGTTTTTTATAGTTTGTATTCTTCGAAATACAACAGAAATGTCATAGTTAGGAAAGTCGACAACACAGTGGACACAAATTTTGCAACGACAGTCTCAATTTTCAAAGCATCTATATGTCGAAGGTCTATCATTACCTTTTTTTTGTACTATAGTGGATTTATCCACACCTTTTTTAATATAAATTTCCCCAATTCTTGTTAAAAAAAAACAATGGAGATTTAAATTGAATTTAATTGAAGTTTAAAAACATTTTAACATTTTGAGTAGATATTTCACTCATGAATATTTTGAGTGGACTCTCCACCCATCATAAAAAAAAATCAAATAAAACTTATACGATGAAGTCTTAAAAATCCCAACCAAAACTATACGTCCTCTGAATTCAATCTTATTTTCGAGATGCAATCTTGGATATTGATGAACTTTTCTATTGAAAATCCAATAAATTATTAGAGAGAAAATACTAAATATTAGGAAATGTTTCATCCGAGTGTGATATTTCTATAAAATATAAAACATTAGGAAGTTGGTATATTCCATATGCCTATTTCCATGTGTTTAAATGGATCTTATCTATCCTCTTAGATATTATGATCATCATAATTTTTGTAACTCATAAAATTTTATCTATGGATTTGTATATTTAACCAAAATAGTAGCTCAAAAATAATTATTTTACATGTTCCTATATATATTATATATCTAATTATCCTTGAGGGGAAAAAACTTCATTAATGAGGAGGTACGTGTTTCACTCTAAACACCCAAGTTCAAATCCCCCATGAGACATGCATGAGCTAATTGTTGAACTCTTCATAAGCTAATAGTCAGTGAGCCAGTGGTTTGAACTATTCATGAAATATATGTTAAAAATTATTGAGCTCCCCATGAGAATTTGTGACTTGACCTTGTGCCTTGAAGAATCCAGTTTACCTTGGCTACTATCCTCATTGATGAAAATATTTTGGACATTTACGTCAATGAAAATATCAAAGTTAACCATTCAAGACATCAAAGATGAACAATATTTCATAGTAACTATGCATTTAATAATTAAGTAGGCATTAAGATGAACATTATTTCATAGTAACTATGCATTTAATAATTAAGTAGGGGGGTAAAGTATGTATACCTTTGTATACTTTAGCAATTAAATTGTTGCGCGGAGGGGGTCCCTTGTCCCACAAACAAGGGGGCCTCATACACGAATTTGGTATCTGGCTTGGCCGTGACCTTAAAATTAGATTATTATTATTATTATGAACCTTAATGCATGTTTGAATTATAACACGTGTCATGTTTTTATTAATGCTCAGGTTATTGAACACACAACAACATTCTTTGTTCACATTTTTACAACTACAATGATTCCATCTATGTGGGCATATGGGCATCAATTTTGCATGGAGAATGTTGATAATGTATGTGTCACACTTGACTATGAAGTGGATGTCAAGTTCAATCAATATAATAGTGCTAGCCACCATGATCAAAACCTAATAGATGGGAATTTAAGTTACACCAGAAAGATACAAGAGGTCATGCAAGTGGATTTCTCAACTTTTTAGTGAGTTATTTTTAGGTGCAAATGGTGGGATACCTTAAGAATGTAAAGGAAGGTCATGATAATGATCTAATATCAATTACCTATAAAAAGATGTGAGATGAAAAGAAGGAGCCTTCTATTTTCCCAAAACAATGCAACCAATTGTTTTTTTTAACTTGCTTGTGTTGGATAGGGATTGGTGGACGTGTCATTTTATTATGGTTTTATATAATTGGTCAATTGTGTATGTATCTAAATCATCACAATTAAATTAGTTTTTGCAATTATGTAATAACATTTATTTAGAGAAATGGTTGACCTAAATCATGGCAGAGAATAAAAATATACTTAATTGAACACAATTAATAGTATATTTAACTATTATTAGTTGTCGTTAAGTTTCAATTCCAAAAAATTATAAAAAAATAATATATAATATTTTCTTCATTTTATGTTGTTGGATATGAAAATTTAATAATCCTTATCTTGAAAAATAATTAAATTGTTTTGAAACTTCAAGCTATTTAATTTTTTTTAATCATGAATCATTTTTAATTGTAAGATTTCCACATTGTCTCCTTTTTGTAAGATTAATATTAATAACTATTGTTCTTAACATCACTTTAGTTGAAGGTCCTTTTTATCTCTTTTTTATATTTAATATTTTAATTTAAAACTGTTTTCATGATTTACTAGAAGATTTAATTAAACAAATTGATTTAAAAATTAATCAAATTTAATTTAAAATTGTTTAATTTCATAATTTAAAATGCAATAAGTTTACACTATTTGTAAGATTAATATTAACAATTATTATTGTCTATTTTACTTTAGTTGAGTGAAGGTATTTTGTTATCTTTTTTTATATTTAGTATAAAAAATTATAATTATTTTTATGATTTAATAAAAGATCATCAGATTTTATTTCTAATTGTTTTCTAAAATGCAATATGTTTTCACTATTTGTAAGATTAATATAATAAATATTATTGTCTATATCACTTTAGTTGAAGGTAATTTGTTACCTCCTTTATATTTAATATAAAAATTTAGACTTATTTTTATGATGTAATTGAAGATTTAATAGAACAAATTAATTTAAAAAAAAGTAAATTTGATTTAGAAGTGTATTCATAATTTAAATTGCAATATGTTATACTATTTGTAATATTAATATTGACAACTATTATTTAGGTCATTTTACTTGAGGATATTTTTTTTATTTCTTTATATATTTAATATCAAATTTAAAATTATTTTCATTATTTAATAAAAGATTTAATCAAATAAAAATGATTTTAAAAATTAATCAAATCAGTTTGAGAATTGTTTTCATGATTTAATATGCAAGATGTATGGCTATATACAAATGAAGAAATAATTATTTTGTTAAATTTAACTATCAAAATTTTAATTTATCAATAGTAATAATAATTTTAGTACAAATATTTAGGAATAAATTTTAAAAATATGATTTAATTAAAAATTGATGTAAAAAATTAATCAAATTGTATAATCATTAATTAAATCATTTAATCAACTTTGTAAACATGTTTAAACAACAAATTATATCTTCTTGAACAAGGGAGATTCCACCTTGAAAAAAAGTTAAACATTATATGGCATTAAATTATTATAAGTTTTTTCAATCACCATTCAAATTGAATGATTTTATAACAAGAGTTAAGCATTGTATGGCATTTCAACTTTAAATTAACAACACATCTCAAATTTAATTTAAAAATAAAGAAATCATTGATAATGTTAATCATTAATACATGCATAATACATTTTATAAATCAAACAACATTCACATTGACATGATATGAAAAGACGTAATATACATTAGTGAATATAAAAATCAATATATATGTTACATATGCATATCATATCAAATATATATTGCAACAATAAATATACATGCAAGGTTACACTAGGTCCACCACTAGAGCTAAAGGCATTCGAACTCCACTAGATACGAATGCAATTACAATTTGATATATCACTCAAATCTGATCAATGTCACATGCTAAGACCATAAGATCTATTTGATCAATAGCTAGTGAAAATGGTGGAATAGGTGGATTGATGGATGGATCGATAACTAACGTAGTTGGTGGAATAGGTGGATGGATTAGTATAAGCTCATGTAGTTAGTGGAGGAGGTGGAGTAATAGGTGGATCCATGGATGAATTGATAACTTTGGTAGTTATTGGCACAAGTGGATCAATAGTTGGTGGTGTAGGAGGAGGGGGAGGATATGGGGGAGGAGGAGGTGGAGGAGGAGAAGGAGGTGGGGCAGTTGTGTCCTTAAAATATGAAGCAAATGAAGAATATTGATAAGCACATCACTCGACCTTATCCCTCACCCTGTGGAGTAGGATGTTGATACCAACAATATGATGCATCAATGATGTCATATTGTGGGAAAGACTCACATATATCTCTACAAGATCAAGGTCTTGTACTATCAATTGAGGTTGTACTAGGCACACTCCATAATCATCTATTAGGGTACACAATTGATCTGTCACTTATTGACAAAATATATGATCTAGTCTCCATGGCATGAAAGGTTTATACACATGATCCAGATCATCAACCTCAACCATATGTGCATTAGGCTAGGGAAGCCCCTCAATAAAATAAGCGTTGATATTTGAAAAATACTAAACAACAATAATTACACAATTTAAACAGAATTTTATAATCAATTACATATGCATTCATAACAAAAGTAACTACACAACTATATTAATCAAAAGATAATGATAATATTACCTCTCACTTCTAGTAGTTTGGCCCCACTAAATCAGATGTTTGGACATATTTTCTAGTTCATCCTGCATATGGACAATGTACAACATTGAGGAGGTGCTCATATTCACTATCTAGTAAATCCAAAACATATGAACTCGTTGGCCTACATGGGTACTTCGGTTGGCCCTATTGGACAACATTTTCCTCCACATGTGCACACAGACAACAATCTTTGGCCTCAGAGGGATTCAATCAAATGCCAAATAAGTGATTGGAAACCTCTCAACAAATAAATCAAATTGATCTAAAGTAAAGGGGAAGATACATATCCCTCTAAATATACTATGATAATGATCCAAAGCAATACAAAATTGTCATAAAAAAATGACAAACCACCTACAATATAGGCCTATGAAATAAACTATTTACATAATACATCAAAGGACAAATAATTTGTTGCCCATTAGAGGTATGGTGTTCTAGTGTCTTTATCATAAGGGACACTCACCTAACCTCCTTTTCTCTGAAAGAATGTTGACTCTGTTGGTCCCTATAAATTTGGAAGTCATTGGGGTTAGTCATGTCCACACTTTCATATATTTGCACATATGTCCACTGGCTCTTTCCTATAACAATAAGTGACAAATCAGGGAAATGGAAAATCATTCCACCTCCTAAATAACCATGTGATAAAACAAAAATCCTCCTCTATGGGTTGGTACCATATAATGAGATTGAAGGTCTTCCTGGCATGATCTCAATGATAGATCAATTGCATTAATAAGACCATGTTCCCCTTAAGGAGTTAGCCTCCTCATAAAACTTGAGGAGGCCAACATCCCTCAAAAAGAGATGAGTTTGAAGCATAATAGGATGAAGGAACATATCTCTCTCCCTCTCTTGGGCATTCTATGTATGCAATAAGGTATATGGATTGACATGCTATTATTGTGGTTGTCCCTGATTCACATATAAATCTCATTAAGCAAAATATCTATAAAATAAAATAAAAATATTAAATGACCACACTGCTACACGTGAAAATCAAGTCTTTCAAGAAAATCAACCCATTTTGATTTACAATAGTCTTCATGTTGTTTTGTAAATGTTTCCATATTGACATCCTTGGTTAGGAACATCGATACACCTACATTTTAGCATGTTGATAGGTTGACATTGCGGATACACTTCATCTTTATGGAAACATCACTAAAACAAAGTATATCTACAACTTCAGTGTTTAGGAGACATTTTGTAATGAGACCCTCGTCCCATAGCTTTGCATATATATACCCTGTAAAAATCAATGACAATGATGTGGAGGTATGTTGCTTCTAATCTCTACTTCAACACAAACAATGATGATAATTTTAAGTTGTGGCAGCCCGATAATGTCTTTAATTCATCAATCTTGTTGGGATATTGTGACCATGAATCATCATCATTTTCTACGTTGAAGTCAATATTGTAAGAAATACTATTTCAAATCGTCGATGCAGGTCATTTTCAAAGCGAAAAACATTAAATTGTGAGATGGGGATCATAGAAAAATGCATAGGGAAGGAAATATAGTTACCTTGGGTACTAGTGAGAGAACTATTTATCGTATTTTCCCTTTGTTTTTATTTCTTGCAAGAATCGAACGTTAAGTGCATTTCAATCACTTATATCACCAATATATTTAATGATTTGACTATGAATTGCATTAGTGAATACATATAATGCAAGGCAATAAATCTTAGTAGAAGCATTGGTCCATTCATCTCATATCTATAAATATTAGCATAAGCATAAAGACAATATTATATTAAAGGATGATTCATTACGGTCTATATCATTCTAATTACCTACTTGGAAAAAAACAAAATTCATCATATTTTTTGGCACACCAGTGTATAAAATATTGGTAGGTAAAAAACCTAGGGAATATAGTACCATGAACTAACCATGATGTGCATAATCATGATTACCACTTAAAAATACATGGCTATTTTTGTATTTTTGCAAGCATTCTTTTCTCAACAAGCACAATGGATGGGTTGTTAACACTTTCAATATCGATGATAATTGCAGGTCATGTGAAAAATGTAGTATTCCATATATAAAATAGTATGCATAACATAAATATTTTAGCAAGAAATGGTAGAGAAACAATGATATAACCAGAACAATACTAGAATAATACCATAATAACACCAAAATAACACCAGAAAGAGCAATTTGATCATTGATAGCAATGTTCACTTGCCTCTTCGAGGGGGAAACTTCCAGCAGAGCATAGCTCTATTACAATAATATCCAATACAAGATTTCTCATACCCTCTACTCTAATTTATATTAAATCTATCTATCCAAAAGAACAATCTAGAGGAATATCCTTCTAGAAGCGAAGGCTTCTATTAGTTCTTCTTACATTGGACTTAATCTTGTTTATTTCTAGGCCTTATTAATATTGGCCTTTATTACATGGAATTATATTATTCTACCTATGTGAGGGGTTAGGGAGGTTAGGTCCCTAACATGCCCTCCCCCTTGAAGAACAACCTTGTCCTTAAGGCTTAAGATGATGAAATTATTGTAGAATGGTGGTTGAATCCCAGGTGGCATCTTCTGGATTTGTATCTTTCCATTGGACTAACACTTCCTAGATGATGTGCTAATGGAGACGATGCTCTCACTGGGCCAACACTGCTTGTGGATGCAACCATATGTAACCTTCTTCATCCATCTCAGGGAGACTAGTTTGAGTTTGGAACTTAGTTCCAATCACATTCTTTAAGCAGGAAACATGAAAAACATAATGGAGCTTCAAATGACTAGGTAGAGATAATTGATAGGCCACCAATCCCATCGTCTTAAGCACTATATAAGAAACATAAAATTTGGGTGCAAGTTTCTGACAGTGTGCATATTTTAGTGAAGTCTACTTATATTAAGGTTGTAGTCGAAGAAACACCTCATCCCCTTCAACAAAATGTTATTCAGAACGACCTTGATATGCTTGTTGCTTCATGTGATTCTAAGCCATGACCAAATTTTTTTTGAGGTCACGAGGAATAGCCTCTCAGACTGTAAGATTGTTTTCAACCTCTTGAACCTTCGAGACCCTTGACAGATATGAGAGAACCGATGGGGGTTTTTTTCCATAGACTACTTCAAAAGGAGTCATGCGAGTAGTTGTATGGTAAGATGTGTTGTACCACCATTCAACTAGGGGTAACCATTGAGCCCATTGATTTTTCCTTTTAGATGAAAAACACCTCAAATATGTTTCCAAACACTTGTTGACAACTTTAGTCTGGCTATCTGTTTGGGGGTGATAGACAGTGCTAAGATGCAATTGGGTGCCCTGCAGCTTGAACAATTCTTGCCAAAAATTGTTGGTGAAAGTGGGGTCTCTGTCAGATACAATAGAATTAGGCATGCCATGAAGCTTGAAGCTATTATCCATGAATATTTGAGCCACTATGGCCACTGTGAATGGGTGTTGAAGAGCACAAAAATGAGTATATTTGGAGAGATGATCTACAACCACCATGATGACTGACTTATTTCCCAATTTAGGTAATCCCACAATGAAATCCATAGAAATATCTCGCCAAATAGCAGGGAGAATTGGAAGTGGTTGGAGTGTGATTAGATCTTTAATAGCTTCTCCCTTATTGCATTGGCAGACCTCACATTCAACCGCAAAGGTGTGGACGTCATGTTTCATAAAATCCTAGAAAAAAGAACATTTGACATGTTCATAGATTTTGGTAAACCCTGAATGCATGGCAGTTGGTGAGGCATGAAGTTCCGAAAGCACTGTGGATTTAAGTTGTGATTGATTTCACAAATACAAATGAAATTTGTAGAGAAGCTCTTCATTATGTCAAGAGTACCCTGGAGAAACTGAAGAATTGTGTTGCAATTGGTGGAGCAGGATAGAAATTTTGGTGTCTTGCAGCCATTCATGATGAACAAATTGGAGCCAATCTGGTACAATGAAGGAGAGGGAGAAAATGGACCTGTCTTCTTCATATTTCCGATAAAGAGAATAGGCCATGAAATTTTCATTTCACTTCTTTTAAATGATCTCATAATCATATCCAAATAGCTTGGTCACCCATTTTTGTTGCGTCAGGGTTGAAATTCGTTGTTCTAGGAAATACTTGAGACTCTGATGATCAATTTTGATTTGGAATCGTTGACCCAATAAATAAGGATGCTAAAGATCCACAACATACATAATAGCTAACATTTCCTTTTCATAAATGGATTGGCCCAAATATCATTCTGAATTTTTTTTTCAAGTGAAGGCCAAAGGCCTACCATCTTGCATGAGGACGACACCAATTCCTTTCCTGGAAGCATCACATTCTAATACGAATGTCTTTGTGAAGTCTGGAAGTGCTACGATAGGGGTTGTGCACATAGCATCTTTCAAGGCTTGGAAGGCATGATCCACAACTGAAATCCAAGTGAAAGCATTCTTTTTAAGGAGAGAAGTGAGAGGAGCTTTAATTTTTCCATAATTATGAACAAACTTCCTATAATAGCCCGTTAAACCTAGAAACCCACGCAAGATCTTAAGAATTTTAGGGCGAGGCCAATCCTACATAGATTCAATTTTCTTAGGATCCACTCTAACACCATCCTTGCCGACAATATGACCTAGGTATTCCACTTCTGAGGCACCAAAGGCACATTTAGATTGTTTGAGGAAAAGTTGGTGCTTAGAGAGTAGATGGAGAACTTGATTCACATGGGAGAGATGGGATGGCCAAGTTTTACTATAGATGAGAATATCATTAAATAAAATTAAGACAAAATGAGAGATAAAAGGATGGAAGACATAATTCATAAGACTTTGAAAAGTCAAAGGAGCATTACACAATCCAACGAGAATTACCAAGAATTCACAATGACCCTCATGAGTGTGAAATGCAGTCTTGGGAATGTCTTCTTCGGACATACGAATCTAGTGGTAGCCAGAATGTAGATCCAGTTTGGTGAAGTACTGAGAACCACTCAATTCATACAAGAGGTCATGAATGGAAGGAATGGGGAATTTGTCTTTGATGGTGAGTTTGTTGAGGGCATAAACATCAGGACACATGCACCAAGTACCTTCTTTCTTGAGTACCATGACCAGAGGGGAAGAATAGGAGCTAGTATTGGGCTGGATCACACCTGATTCTAGCAATACAATTTTCTCAATTTCATTCTTCTAGGCAAAGGGATGACGATAAGGCTGAACATTGGGAGGAAGACTTCCCCGGATGAGAGGGATAGATTGATCATGGAATCCACAGGAAGGGATAAGTTCTTTGGGAGTGTTAAAAAACAACTTGGTGGTCGGAGAGGATAGATTGGAGGCCGAGATGCACAAAATGTGTCTCAACAACATGAATGGAGTGGAGTTGGGCTATAATTCCTGAATGTCCTTTTTTGAGGATCTTTTCCATGTGATGGGAACTGATGATATCAGGGGAGCCTACTGTGATGCCTTGGAACTTATACTAGTGTCCCTCCTATTGGAATTGCATGGTTAAGTCCTTAAAATCCATGAGAATGGGGCCTAGAGTGTGTAACCATTCGGCACCAAGAACAATGTCACAACCACCCATGTCTATAGAAAACATATGGGATTTTAGGTGATACTGACCAATTTGAAGTCACACATTTTCACATCTTCCCCCACATTTCATGGAACCGCCATTGGCAATCATGATTTTAAAATTATTGACAACACGAATGAACAATTAACTTCTTGGGAAATACAGTGATGAATAAAATTATGGGTGCTACCATTGTCCACAAGGATGATGACTTTCCTATTTTTGATGTAACCAATTAATTTGAGAGTCTGTGGAGCAGAGAAGCTGATGAACGCATTAAGTGAAATAATCGGGTCAATGTCTGGTGGATCATAGGGTGGGGTCATATCATATGGCCATGGTAGTTCCTCCACAGGTGGAACAACAATATCTTCTTCAGAAATATCCTCAGTCACATCCATAAAAATATTTTTTTCCTTACACTTATGCCCGGGAAAATATTTGTCATCACAATTATAACAATGACCCTTGAGTTGACATTCATCCATTTCAACCCTGGTTAATTTTTGGATCTTAAGGGGAGTTGCAGGAGGAGCATAATTGATGGGTTTAGGACGAGGATGAAAGGAGGGTTTGCGGGTATAGGAGGATACAATATGTTGTACTTCCTTGGATAGTTGAGTAGCTTCCAACCAAGTATGGGGGTGTTCCATGAGAACATGGGCACGAAGTTCATCTTTGAGGCCACTGATAAAGAATTTCCTAAAGAAAGCATCTGACATGCCCCTTGTTATGAAAGCCAAGTGATCAAATGTGGCAATAAAGTCTTCCACTGTCCCATACGCTTTACCTTGGTCAAACGACCTAAATGGTGGGTGTCAGAGTCAAAGCGGTCATAAAGTTCAGCCACAAACTATGTCCAAGCAACATACCTTTGGTGTGCCTTTTTTTTCCATTGCCACCATTGCCATCATTCCAAATCTAGATATAGGACACCATAACAAAGCTTGGCTAAATCATCAGTAATTCCATGGAAAGAAAAATATTGTTCCATTTGGGTGACCCAACCTATGGGATTTGATCCATCAAATTTGTTCACCTCAATTCTGGGAGGGCAGAGGTCTCGAGAAAATTGGTTAGTATGAGGACCTTGGTAATGGGAAGAGTCATGGTCATCCCAATAAAATGGTTGTTCATAAGAGGAAGGGTTCTGGGAACGAGCCACGAAGTGTTCAAAGGTGGATTTGAGATCTTTGAGCTCTTCGATGTGGGAACATTATGCCTTGAGGATCTCAATAGCTGAATTGTTTGAGCTAATGTTGGAACTGATAGTCTTGATGTCTTCCTTGTTCTGGTATGTGTCAACAATCAAGGTATTAAGTTCTTGGTCTCTTGTGGTAGCCATTTGGAAAATGGGTAGGCAAATGGTATAGGGGAAACAAAAGGGGTCTGGAGGGGTGGGTGGGACCACTGAGAATAAGGGTGTCAAATGATAGGTACCACTATGATCAGGGAGAAAAGGAGGATCCAATGGGATATGGGCCAAATAAGGGTGATGGAGAAGGGTTGGGTCCACAAAACAAATTGTGTTAAAATTGATAGGTATCACTGGAATCGGGGCGAAGAGAGGAACCCAATGGGATAGGTCCAAAATAAGTGTGTTAGCGGGACCAATATACTCCTTTTTTTTTACTCTTGCAGAGTTATACTCCATCCTGAATAATACTGCAGTGATGAAATGCCCAAATGCTTAATAGGAAGAAATGTGTAATAATTCCGCAACTAGAATGCAAAAGACACAGTTGTGAAACAATAGATCTTTTCTATTTTGTGTTTGTTTCCATCCCCAGGGGTAGGATGATCTAGAATCAGATCCAAGAGACTGATAGGGCTCAAAAAGGCTAAAAAATGAAAGTTCTCAGAATCAGACGAAACCAATTCCATTGTGACCAGCTCGTCGCGCTGATTCCGACCATATATCACTTTCTCAAATGGACGCCGTATGCGAGAGTTATCACACTGATTTTTTTCCCAAACAACTAAAAAAGTAAAAAAAAAAGTCAACATTCAAAAGGTGACGTGGCACTCTCTAGAGGTGACACGTGGCAATGGTAGAAGTGACATGTGGCATCATAGGCAACAGGGTGACTGGATGGATGACAGATCAAATTAGATTTGGACATGTGGCATGTGACACATGTCAATTTTTGGGCAAATGAGGTGATGCCACATGGCTCGGGCATGGGTAGCCACGTGGAACCCAGTCAACAGTTGTGGCAAGTTTCAAGATGTTTTGGGGTCCATGGGTTTTGAACCCACGACCTCCCACCAAGCCCAAGCTTTGAGAAATAGTCAAACACCAATGCACTACATATGGTTCTTATTACATGAAACACATTTAAATTTATTTAAAATGTAATACATTACTATGTGGACAGAAGGGGGTTGGGGCTAAGCCCCAGCCCACAGTTTTATGTAGTCATATGACCACAGAGAGGGAGCGCGCACCAGTCAAGGGGGCTAAGCCCAATAATTAAACATAAAGTGGTTTTTAAACCATATATTAATGATTTTTGGGGATTTTTGACTGATATTTAGCCCAGAAAATGGATGTTTTTGGGGATTTTGGGCCATTTAAAGGGGGATTTGAGCCCAGATTTTGGGAGGAAGTTGGGGATGGATAACCAACTTCAGATCTATAAAAACCAGGCATGTTTGAGGCCATGAGAGGACAGTCAGAGCAGAGTTATGCTGAAGGGAAGCCAAGCCAAAGCTATTTTTATGCAGGGAAGCTGTTGAGGAGCAGACGCTTGTGGACCATTTCTGGGAGATCCGGTCATCCGATTTGCGTGTTGTTTCTTCTTTTGGGTTCTAGAGATCTGGAAGAACATGACCAGATCAATATTGTAGCCTAATGACACTACTGTGATGTACTTTTTGAGCTTTGAACAGAAATAAAGAAGCCTCCCCCACTGAGACAAAGGCCCAGAGACGTAGGCAATTTTGTGTCGAACTCCATTATCACTTCTCTTGTTATGGTTTGCTATTCTTATTGATTCAGTTCAGATCTGTATTTTGTATTATGGCTGTGATATATTCTCTCATCTTCATCCTCTTTCATTAGCTTCTTAAATGGTTAATTAACACATGCAAATAATAACTCAACCATAATCATTAAAAGATCTTTTCGGATCAAGTGGTATCAGAGCTAGTTGACATTTGGATTTGAGTTTTGCATGTTAACCAGGGAAAAGCTACAGTGTGGTGAAGGCGATCTTGTTGTAGAGAATCCATTAATTGGATTGAGAAAGAGAGCTTCTCACAGTGAGAAGATGGCATCAGAAGAGGGACTTTCTCTTGATGAGAAAGAGTTTCGAAAAATGTTATTTTCCATGTCGGAGATGGTGAAAGTTTTGTACGAGGATTACTTGGAACGAAAGAGACCAGTTCTTGGAAAATCTTCAAAGGGAAAAAGTGAAGAGGAAGAGGATCATCCTCAGATTCCTCCTTCACCTCCATCATCACCTCCTTCTTCTCCTTCTTCTTCAAGTTCAAGTTTTAAATCTAATGCAACGAAACATGTTCATAAACATAAAAATGAAATGTCATTGTTAAAACTTGATGTTAAATTTGAGTTACCCATATATGATGGTGAAGTTAATGCAGAGAGACTTGACAATTGGGTCAGACAGATGGAGGTTTACTGCAGTGTGCAACAGATCAAGGATGAGGCCACACAAATCAAGTTGGCATCTTTGAGACTTGCAGGCATAGCTCTCATCTAGTGGCAAAGAAAGTTGCAAAATGAAACGCAACAAGTGGGTAATGTATTTCCATCATGACAAAGCTTCCTTTCTACACTTAGGAAACAATTCTATCCTTTGGGTTATAAAGAAAAAGTATTAATTGAATGACAATCTTTAAAACTAAGAAAAGGACAAATAGTGCAAGAGTATACTAATGGCTTTCAAAAAATGGCATTGATGTTAGATATCCCTTTACATACATAGGAAACCCTTATGAAGTATATAGGAGGTTTACCTACACATATTAGAAACACTATATTCATGTTTGGACCCACTAACCTTGATGAGGTTTATGTTCAAGCTACGTATATTGAAGCAGGAAAAACATGTGTGTCAGGGGAATCATCATCTTCAAGGAAAGAGGACAAGAGGAAATGGCATGGAAAGAATTCAAATGTAGTGATGAGGAAGGAAGGGAAGCCCTCTTGCAAGCATTGAAAGAAAGAGGAACATGATGAGGATAGATGTTGGCAGTTTCATCCTGAGAAGAGACCAAAGTGGTTTAAGGAAAAGAAGGGAATGCAAACAGTGGCAACGACAACAAGACCCACAGACTTGGGATTAGAATTAGGTGATGAATCAAAGATCTCATTGGTTGGTATGATAGGTAAAATTGGTGAAGGCATTGATTGTAGAAGTAACTTGTTTCATATAAGGACCATCATGCGACACAATAAGATAGACACATTAATTGACAGTGGATCTCAAGCTAATCTAATCTCAGAAGAATTGGTTAAGCAATTGGGGTTAAAAACACAAACTCATCAAAATCCTTACACACTTAAATGGATAAGCAATCATCATCAAATGCACATAACAAAGCAGTGCACAATCAAATTTGCAATTTCATCTAAGTATGTGGATGAGGTAACATGTGATGTAGTGTCATTAAGTGAATGTGGAATGGTCTTAGG
>ML810126.1:67304-90520 GCA_009831015.1 Picea engelmannii
TACTTATATGATCATAAGGCAATCTTCTACAGGACAAAGAATCAATATCAATTAACCAAAGCAGGTCAAGATTATGTGGTTCATGCTCATCATGTTAAGGCAAATAAAACACTTCAAACAATGGAACAATTAAAGAAGGCAGTTCAAGAAAGAAACAAACCAATAATTGTTTCAAATGAAGTAATTGATATTAAGCAAGAACAAGAAATGATTGTTGAATGGAAAATCAATCATAAGTTGCTTCAAGATAAGCTCATGTCGTGCAAATGTTACAAGTATATCATCTCATTTGCAGTCGTCTTTTTGATGTTGTCATTAGTAATGTTGTCTACATGGATGATAGTGGATTCAGTAAGATGTAACAGGGTTCAAATGGCTAACAATATGTTGTAAGTTGTCATGATTGTGTTATAGTTGATCTTGATGAGACAGGTGCACAGGACAGAGTTCAGAGACAGAGGACAAGTCGGGTGGCCTATCCTGAGATTGTTGACTGGTCAATAACCTTTTGGGGACCAAAAGGTCCTTTAGTGGGGAGGTGTGATCTAGAATCGGATCTAAAAGACTGATAGGGCTAAAAAAGGCTCAAAACTAAAAGTTCTCAGAATTGGATGAAACCAATTCCATTGTGACCGGCTCGTCATGTTGATTCCAACCATATATTCACTTTCTCAAATAGGCGTAGTATGCGAGAGTTATTGCACTCTGACCGTTTTCCCGAACAACGAAAAAGTAAAAAAAAAAAAGTTAACATTCAAAAGGTAATGTGGCACTCTCTGGAGGTGACACGTGGCAGTCGCAAAAGTGACATGTGGCAGTAGGGTGACTGGACAGATGATAGATCAAATCAGATTTGGACATGTGGCATGTGACACTTGTCAATTTTCGAGCAAATGAGGTGATGCCACGTAGCCCAGGCATGGGCAGCCACGTGGCACCCAGTCAGTAGTTGTGGCAAGTTTCAAAATATTTTGGGATCCATGGGTTTTGAACCCATGACCTCCCACCAAGCCCAAGCTTTGAGAAATAGTCAAACACCAACACGCCACATATGGTTCTTATAATATGAAACACATTTAAATTTATTTAAAATGTAATACATTACTATGTGGGCGGAAGGGGGCTGGGGCTAAACCCCAGCCCGCGGTTTTATGCAGTCATATGACCACAGAGAGGGAGAGCGCACCATTCAAGGGGTCTAAGCCCAATAATTAAACAAAAAGTGGTTTTTAAACCATATATTAATGATTTTTTGGGATTTCTGACTGATATTTAGCCTAGAAAATGGATTTTTTTTGGGATTTTGTGTCATTTGAAGGGGGATTTGACCCCAGATTTTGGGAGGAAGTTGGGGATGGATAACCAACTTCAGATTTATATAAAATAGGCATGTTTGAGGCCATGAGAGGATAGTTAGAGCAGATTTATGCTGAAGGGAAGCTAAGTCAAAGCCATTTTTACGCAGGGAAGTTGTTGAGGAGAAGACGCTTGCGGACCATTTCTGGGAGCTCCGGTCATTCGTTTTGAATGTCATTTCTTCTGTTGGTTTCTAGAGATCTAGAATAACATGAGCATATCAGTCTTGTAGCCTAATGGCACTGCTACGATGTACTTTTTGAGATTTGAATAGAAATAAAGAAGCCTCCCCCACTGAGACAAAGGCCTGGAGACGTAGGCAATTTTGTGCCGAACTCCGTTATCACTTCTCTTGTTATGGTTTGTTGTTCTTATTTCTTCATTTTAGATATGTATTTTGTATTATGGTTGTGATATATTCTCTCATCTTCATCCTCTTTCATTGGCTTCTTAAATGGTTAATTAACACATGCAAATAATAACTCAACCACAGTCATTAAAAGATATTTTTGGATCATAGGATATTCAAGGTTTCTATAGATAAGGGTTTCCCCTGTGCTATAGATCTTGGATATACGTGCAGGGTCCAACAATAGTACTCAAAAAAATATCTCAGGGCACCAACTAAGGAGGCTAGATCGTGCCCTTAGTCGTTCTACCCAAGTACTAGAGAGTATCTTCCTAAGCATTGTTCTCGGTGGCACTATAGCAGTTAGGCGATCGATCGATTTATCTATGGAGGGCTTCAAGAGATCTAGGTCGATCTGTATACATGTGTTTTCTGATGCTCTACCACTCGAAGGGGTACCAAAAAGGGTTACAAGGGTGGCCAACAGATGTGCGCTTAAGTACCACTTGTATTTCATGTGTGTATGACTCCTTGAGCGTGACTTTATGTGCATAACGATAGATCTATGTAGCTTTAAGATGCCGGAATACGTCTCTACCCTGAAAAAAAAATTAACCCACAATTTTCTACCGAGGAAGGTGCTCTGATACCACTTGTAGTATTCTAGATATAAAATAGTATGCAGAACATAAATATTTTAGCAAGAAATGGCAGAGAAACAATGATATAACTAGAACAATACGAGAATAATACCAGAATAGCACCAAAACAACAAAAGAAAGATAAATTTGATTACTGATAGCAATGTTCACTTGCCCGTTCGAGGGGGAAACCTCCAACAGAGTAGAGCTCTATTAAAATAATATCCAAGAAAATATTTCTCATACCCTCTACTCATATTTGTATTAAATCTATCTATCCAAAAGAATAATCTAGAGGAAGATCCTTCTAGAAGCTGAAGCTTCTATTAGGTCTTCTTACATTGGACTTATTCTTCCTTATTGTTAGGCTTTATTAATATTGGCCTTTATTACATGGAATTATATTATTCTACCTATGTAAGGGGTTAGGGAGGTTAGGTCCCTAACACACAATCTTGGAGCAGACATTTAGATTTGATCTTAGCTTGGGCATCACTCATGGTTGATTAAGGTAGTATATTACAGGTATGGATGAGGGTCAGAATTCACCTAAGACCCCATTCATACGATAAATTAGGGTACTATAAAATATTTGGAGAAGTATCTACACATTTGGAGGCACTTTTGCATATTTTAAAGCATATCTTTCCATTGAGTTTCATTTTGGCATCATTACACATTTTTCAAGGCTCACATATTTAGAGACATGTTTTCCATTGCAGGGTTAAAGTGGGCCCTTTAGCATATTTCACAAGTAAGTTTACACTCACCTAGAGAAGCTTCGACCTCCTTTAGAGGAGGTTATGATGAGGTTCCATGTGGCTTTAATTTAACTTTCACAAGGTTGAAAAACCTTCTTTAGAGGAGTTCCCAACATAGGAGTTGGATTGTGGACCAAAGCCTACTCTTATTATCCATAGATATTTAACCCATTTTAGGGGTTGCTTTTGGTTAACCGTGTGTGTAACTTAAGGGATGCTTCCCCACATTTGTGGATAGCATCCCTCGTAAAATTGTTGATGTAGACTTATGTTCCTCATCTAGCGGGATTCAAACTTGGCATTTGTTGACATATAACTAGCCAAATTCCCAATTGTATTGGCAACAAATGGTTGAGCTAACCCTGTCTCTCTCTCTATATATATATATATGTGTGTGTGTGTGTGTGTGTGTGTGTGTGTGTGTGTGTGTGTGTTTGTGTGTGTGTATTGAAAAGTTCAATAGAAGGTTGTCTCAAAGCCTTAACACATAATAGTTAATACTAGTAGAAAGTGTCTTTTTTGATCAAATATAAAATAACGTAGATCCATCTTAACCCTAAATCTATTAAGCACTAAGAGGTATCAAAAAGAAAATGAGACACACCATTCTTTCTCTTAAATATAAAGGTTAAGATGGATCTACACTAACTTATTTTTTTATTAAATTATTATAGTCATTTTAAAATATGTATCTCATTTTTTCAATTTAGTTTAATAGCATTATATTACATTGTGTTATACATGTCATCCATATTGGGTTGTAGATACACATTGCTACTCTCAATGAAATCATAAAATGTTGTATGAAATAATCCAAATCTTTATTGATGACCTTAACATTTTACGTCACTTATGTTGACAATGCATCCAAACAATAATGAAAGGTCGCACTTGATCATGTAAGTTTTGTTATTCTCAAGACACTTGAGTTACACCCAAGGAAACTTCTCTATATGTAAATCCTTACCTCTGTTCAAGTTAAACAAGATCTATGCTCAAAACCTTTACTTAGCATAATAAATGTTCTAAAAATTTTTACTTAACCTACAACATTTATTTTTGAAAGTTTCTTGAACAAGAAGTGTTAAGAAAATGTCATAAAAAGCCTAAAGAGAAGTGTTAAGAGAATGTCATATAAAGCCTCAAGAGCTTGAGTTCTCATTAATATGCTATGGAAAATCTATATAACCCCTTATAAATCACTATGGAAAATCTATATAGCCCCTTATTAATTTGTGAGAACTTGTTTTAAATTTTTTCTGTTGATATCTATCTACTTTAAGAAGAATGCCCATGGAGACTTAGGGAGACTCGGATATATGTCTATAATAATGTACACATAGATTACAACCTCTTGATATTATATGTTCAATCCCTACTTCTATATATCATTATGGCTATGTTAAGGTATTGAGTAAAGATATGTAGTAAGAAATTTGGATAATGATATTTGTTTTAAGAAAAATGTAAAGATGGGTTTGAATTTGTAATATGTATATATAATTGCAATAAAGATATGTAGTAAGAAATTTGGATAATGATATTTGTTTTAAGAAAAATGTAAATATCGGTTTGAATTTGTAATATGTATATATAATTGCAATAAAGATATGTAGTAAGAAATTTGGATAATGATATTTGTTTTAAGAAAAATGTAAAGATGGGTTTGAATTTGTAATATGTATATATAATTGCAACTTCGGTTTTATAAGTTTAATTCTTATTTTAAATATTTTTATAACTCCTCATAACATTAAATACAAATGATTTAAAAATGAAAATTAATTACTAATCTTTATTTTAATTTATAAATTTTCAAAACACTAAATACCAATTATTTGAAAATAAAAATTAATTACTAATCTTTACTTTAAAAAACATTGATAATATATACACATAAATCATAACCTATAGTATCATAATTTCAAACACCTAAACTACAAGTGACCTATGACTTTTTTGAAAACCCCTATAAAATTAGAACCTTAAGCAAAGATGTGAAACCTTTGACTTCTAAACTAGTGGATCGCAATTTTATATTAATCTCTCATGTTTAAGACTTTTTTGAAAAAACCCATAAAATTAGAACCTTAAGCAAAGATGTGAAACCTTTGACTTCTAAACTAGTGGATCGCAATTTTATATTAATCTCTCATGTTTAATGATATTTGTTTTGCCTGAAAAACTAAGGACTTAAATTAAATCAAAACTATTACATGCGTGCCAAATTCGATGGCAGAGGAGGTGGCCAATCAAGCATTAATATTTTTAAATTTCTAGTCAATTAACACATGGTTATAGTGTAGTATGCTAAATTTAATTATTAATAAATCTTTAGTATATCCTACATGACTATAATTTATATGTTAAAAAAATCGTGTACTTAAATATAACGAATTTTCAAAGCTACACCTTAATCTATGGAAATATTACTTTCATTTTTTTTAATAAGGTTGTTTTTGCTTTTATGAAATAATTTTTTGGGGATTTTTTATATTTACAATGTGCATGAAATGGTTAATTGGTATTGGAGATTATGTGGATAAATTCATGAAAATTTATGTAGGTTGAATCAATAAAAAAATTCAAGTGATTGAGTTAGGTGAGATTTATATATCCAATTTTTTGGATTTTTTTAGGTAAAGTGTTTGGAATTTAAGCATTGGGAATTTATCTTAATTATCACTTATTAATGATAAAAAAGTTTTTGAAAATGTCTCATAAAAAAATATTACCCATATTAAAATAAAAATAAAAACATTAATCATATTAAAATAAATGTAAAACTCAATTTAGTTGTAAAAGTCTCTTTGTTATGGCCATGTACATGAGAGTTATTTCAATATATGTAAAACTCAATTTAGTTGTATAAGTCTCTTTGTTATGGCCATGTACATGAGAGTTATTTCAATATGGCTTGTTTATCTTTACTTGTATTCTCACACAACTCTATGGCTAAGACCCTCGATTTTCTTAACTCGATACTGTTTTTTTTAATTTCAATTTTAGATATTGAGAATCTCTTGTCAATATGGTTTATTTATCTTCACTTTATATGATACTCACTCAACTGTGTAAAGATAAAACCTTCAATTTTCTTAACTTAGTATTATTTATTAATCTTCAGTTTTTTTAACTTAGTATTATCTATTAACCTTTATATATTGATGATCTCTTCTCAATGGACTTGTTTATCTATTCACTTAATTGCATAATAAAGATTTTTAACCTTCTTTTTTTTTCAGTAGAAAAATGACTCAAAATTATATAAAGTATAATTTATTTTACAAAGCGGTATCTTTTCTATCGATACAGATGAGAGGGACCAGCCAATAGAGAATTGACTACATCAAATACAGAGAAGAAATAATACTGATAACGCAAAGGCTCACTCCTTCATACTAAAATGAGGTAACACACACAACAACTAGATTAAGAAAACTCCATATTTCACCCCACTTCTCCTCAAAGTAACTTGATCACTCACTGATCTAAGAGTTCAAGCTTCAAAGATATTTAGGTGAGAATGTGGGCTCTCTTCCCCATTTTCCCAGTGAAATACGAACAAGCGACCTTTTAGTTCCTTAAGTGCCCTTTTAGACAGTAAGTCAGCCTCTTTATTGTGCTCCCTGTAAATATGCTTATAACTGGATTTCTTCATATTTCTTGCCAGTTCCAATGTTTTAATCTTCTAGCCTTCAATGTTAACTACATTGAGCTGACCCTTTTGATTTATCCAGTTAATGATCACCTTCGAATCCCCCAAAATATGTATTTTATCAATCGCCCAATGCGTAGCCAAAGTGAGTGTCGCCCACAACCCCATTATCTCAGCCTTTGTGTTGGTCCCCACTCCACAGTTTAGGTACCATTTTGTTATCCTCATATCATGAGACCTGAAAATTCCACTTGCAGCACAACAACTTCCATTGGAGAGGGCGGCACCATCGAAACATGCCATCATGACCCCCTCAGGTAGAGTCAATTCGCACACTCTGTTTATGTTCAGTTTCTTAATTGATGGTTGCCAAGTAAAGGAAGTTGTGATCCTATGAACTATTGAGTCAATTGAGGGGCTGAAGTCTTCAAATAGAGTTTTGTTCCTCTCAATCCAAATATGCCAGCAAGCAATAGCTGCCATACTAGCTGGAGTAGAAAAGTCTGTTGTCCACTTATAAAAACAATTAGATACCGAGTTACCCTCCCACTGGAAATTTAAATGATAAATTTTGTATAACTTTTGCCAGATTGCTTGTGTGAAAGAACAATGAACAAATATATGGTCTGTCGATTCTGAGTTGACTTTGCAAAGCTTACAGATTCCTGGACCAACCCATCCACGTCTCTGCAACACATCCCAGGTGAGGATTTTGTCATATACTGCCAGCCATGAAAACACTCTTATTTTGAGTTGAATTGGCCACCTCCAAAGCTTTGAAATCCACTGTTTGTCACTAATAAATTTTAATGGAGTAATGAGTGCCCAGTAAAGATTTGTAGCCAAGATGTCACCCGACGCGTCCCCTCTAGCTCAAATTAGGGTGTCCTCGGCATTCCTGAGTGTAATACTGGCCTCCCTCAATGCCACTGTGTAAGACCTCCATTCAATTCCATGCTGGTCGAAGAGATTTAATGACTCATTGGATCGCCAATGTTCAGGAAAATGTGACCACCTGTTAGTTATGCTCACCTAGGCTAAATACGATGAATGAATTTGTTGTAGTTTCAAACATAATGCGTCAGACAATAGAGAGCAATTGTTCATTCCACAGATTTTATCCCTGCCTATGCGGATCATAGTGCCTGAATCTGGAACCCACCATAACTAATGCAGAATTACACCTATATTCTTTGTCATCTCGTTCCAGAAATTAGATGAATTTTTCTGCGAATGTGTAGGCAATCGGATCTAATCAATGAAAGATGTATTCCCCAGATACTTACCCCGAAGTACTCTGTTCCATATGCTATCGACATTAAGTTCCCTCCAATAGGTGCTTGCGATTAAGGAAGAATTGAAATAAAACAATTTTCTGAGCCCCCAACCACCACTGTGTTTGGGCCTTGTCAAGAGATCCCATCTGCAAAGAGGAAGACGAACCTTTGTCCTTTGTCCACTCCACAGAAAGGTAAACATCAATTGACAAATTTTGGTTAGAGTAGCTCTTGGAATGACCTACATAGACATCCAAAATACGGATTGACTCTCCAAAACTGCTTTAACCAGGATTAATCTACCTCCAATTGATAACCATTTATTACACCAAAGCCTAATTTTATTTTCAATCTTTGCCACCAGCCAGCCCCAGTCTTTAGTTTTAGATGCTCCCAGCCTTAAATGGTAACCAAGGTACTTGATACCTAAATTTAATTCTGCAAAGGTAAAAGGTAAGATGGCTTTAAATTGTGTTAGCTCCGACTCCTCCAGCCCCCAATAATGTACTGTAGTCTTTGTAGAATTTATGCTTAGACCTGAAACACGACAAAAATCTTGCAGAATATCAAAGATAACTTTCCAATCCTTTAGGTCTACCTTTGACATAACAAGAACATCACCGAAAAACATAAGGTGGATGATCTTTAGAAATTTTGTAACCTGAATGCCTGATAAATTATGATCAACACTACCTTTGGATAACATCAAGCTTAGGCCTTCCATAATCAATATAAACAGGTACGGGGATAAAGGGCATCCCTGACGAATCCCCCTCCCGCTTTTGAAGCAATCTAATGCCTCCCCATTAATCAAGACTGCAAAATGGGCACTGGAAACACAACTCATAATCCATCCTGTTAGCTTTACCCCAAAACCTGTTGAGAGTAAAATCATTCTTAAATAATCCCAGTCTATGCTATCATATGCTTTTTTGAGATCTAACTTTAGTACCAGAGATTTAATATATATATTTTTAATGCTATGGAGACTCTTATGTGCCATACCAATAGCATCCTGGATTCTTCTACCCTTCAGGAAGCCTAGCCGTTCTGGGGAAAGAAACTTGGACAAGATCAGCTTGATTCGATTTGCCAGGACTTTAGAGATCACCTTATAGATAAGATTGCATAATGAGATTGGGTAGTAGTCATCTAAGGTTAGTGGTTTGTTTTTTTTCGGAATCAGTGCCAAAAAGGTGGAGTTGATACCTCCACAAAGTTTACCTTTTGTCCTCGTATCTTCCACCATTTCAAGTAGATCACTTCCCACAAGATCGAAGAAAAAATTGAAAAACTCAGTAGTCCACACATCTGGACCTGGACTTTTTTCTTTTTAAAAATTTTCTAATATAGATTTTAATTTTGTCATAGTGACTGGCTTAAAGAGAGCCTGAGCTTCATCCTCTTCCACCATCCTAGGATAGAGACTGGTTATCCTAGTCAATTCTGAATAGTTAGTAGCATCTTTTGCTTTGAAAAAATGTTTAAAGTAGTTGACTGCCTCCTCTTTAATATCCTCCTGTTCAATTATACTATCCCCATTTTCCTTTTGTAATTCCCAAATATGCTTCTGATTTCTGTTGAAGCTGGCCAATTTATGAATTTTTTTTGTATTGGAATCTCCACTTTGAATCCAAGTAGCCCTACTACGAATGCGCCAAGTTTCTTCCTCACTGTGCAAATGGATGTTCTTGTTTGAATCTATGTGGCGGAGATGCCTTTCCTCCTCCAATGATAATGGATTCTCCACTGATTTTAAAATGAGCTGATTAATATCAAATTCCAGGTTCTCCAAATAAAGACAGTTCTTCTCCTTGACTTCCGCTTGCCGAATTTTTGTTTGTCATTTGAGCTCTTTAAGTTTCCAGATTAATCGTAATTGGATGTTACCTTCTTTCAAATAACGAGGATCCTTCCATAATAAATGGATCAGCTTGACAAATTTGGCTTCCTGTAGCCAAATCGAATTGAATTTGAAAGGAAACGCTTTATATAAAGGCGTATTCTCCAATTGGATAAGAATCAGATCATGGTTCGAGATAAATGGGTATTCCACCCATGATCTCTAAAGACCTGACAAAGCTAATAAACCTTTCGCTATTAAACCTCTATCTAGCCTCCTTGTTATTGAATCATTACCAGATCTGTCGTTTTGCCAAGTAGGTACCAACTTCAACGACTTGATGTCTACCAACTTTTGTGAAGAGATTAAATTTCTGTAGTATTCCTCATTTGTACTAGCAAAAAATGAGCCCCCCCAATGTTCATCCGATGATAAAATGAAATTAAGATCACCCGCAGTGATGAGATTATGAGTTGCAAGAATACCACTAGTTGCTAATGTACTCCATAAATTTTTCCGGTCAATACAAGGCCCATATATGTTAAGAAACGCCAGCTCCTTTTTTGTAGAAATGCAACAGCCAGTTAGAAAAATACCTCCTACATACAAGAAAGGGACAAGTTCAAATGCATTAGGGTCCCACGCAACAAGAAGGCCGCCAAATGATCCCAATGAGTTAACCGCTGTCATAGCTCAGGAGGGACAGAGGAGAAGCATAAAATTACGATCTCTTTGTTCATCTGTGAGGGTCTCCTATTAAAAAAGTATATCTGGCTTGGTGCGATCAAGTAGTCTGGGAACTGAGGCAGCCTCTCCTACCATTGAGCCTGGATCTAGTTTAACTGGTAAGATACAACTTCTATGCCCTTCACTGTTTAAATCCTTGTCTACTGAGGAGAAGGAGGCTCTGAATAAGTCATATTGGTTACTAGCAACTACCCATTTAAACAGGACTACATTATCAGGGTCAGTTGACCCTTCACCTAACCCTACTCGAGTGGATTCTTTCCTTTCTTCCCCTCCACGGTCCACTCCAAATTCAACTCAGCATCCTTCTCAGCCTACTACCTTTCTAGCTTATGAACCCCAACAGCCTTCAACCTTATCCCTCCCGTCCCCTACCCTAGCCCTCTCCACATAAATTTTCCCTGGGCCTGTGGTCCAATCGATGAATGAGTCACTCCCAAGCACTCCTATCTTGTCTGGATTCAGGGAGCCTGAGAAGGATGACTCTGCCCTCACAACAATCCTTGACTCCTTAGTACCAAACCTTAGTGAGTCTAGTAATCTTATTCTGTTGCCAATCTTCCTTGGCAAAGAAACTATTGGAAATAGTGGAGATGTTGGCTCTTCCTCAGCAACAGGTAAGGGTAATAAATCCTTCACTTGGTCATGTGACATTGCTTCAGAACTATCACCTATCAAGACTAGAAGCTCTAGAAAGAAGCAGGTGGCTTCTAGTAGTCAAACTAACGTTATTATTCAATCTTCCCCGAATACTGGGGCCCTTAGAGCAATGAAGGCCCTGGCGAGGGCTAAATGATGTTATTGCTCTCTTTGAAGATTCTTAATCTTCTTATATCAACTAATATTCTCATTCTTCTTAGATCGATATTATCTTCATATCAATGATCTCTTATCAATGATCTCTTATCAATAATCTCTTATCAATAATCTACTTATTTGTATACTCACTCAACTATATAACTAAAATTCTCAATCTTCTTATATCAACTAAGATTCTCAATCTTCTTAGATCAATATAATCTTTTGAAATCTTCTTATATCAACTAATATTCTCATTCTTCTTAGATCGATATTATCTTCATATCGATGATCTCTTTTCAATAATCTACTTATTTATATACTCACTCAACTATATAACTAAGATTCTCAATCTTCTTATATCAACCAAGATTCTCAATCTTCTTACATCAATATGATCTTTTGAGCTCCAATATTGAATAGAGAGGATCTTTCAATTCAATAGGTTTTGACCAAAAATTATATTATTTGGATATACAAAATCTCTCACTTCAATAGGCTTTGACCCCCCCAAAAAAAATTATTTGGATAGAGAGGATCTTTCACTTCGATAGGCTTTGACCAAAAAAAATATAATATTGGGAAGTGTTTTCTTGTTTAGATAAAATAAGCATGGACTAATATGCCTTATTTAAAATGCATGTGGGCTTACATAAAATAATATATCTTAAAAATAGAAATAGGGAGTTGTTCAACTTTCTTTTAAGCCAATTCCATTAATATATAACAACATTTATCCCATAAAAAGCAAAGCATTGCGTTTGCCTTAAACTAAGGCCAAATACCCACTTGCATGACACGACTTTAACTTGTTTATTATAATAATTTAATATTCATATAGATTCTTAAGAGAAAAGTATAAGCTTAATAAGAAATTGAAAAGCAATGGAGGATACTTTAACTTGTTTATTATAATAATTTAATATTCATATAGATTCTTAAGAGAAAAGTATAAGCTTAGTAAGAAATTGAAAAGCAATGGAGGATAAAATAGATAGAAATATTTAAGGCATGACAATAACCATTGTTTCAGACATTCACCCTTCCGAGTAGTGAAGGTGTGCACTCACTTACCACCACTCACATTGAATTGAAGATGACTTTTCTTATTTACGAATTTGCATAGAGTTTTATTTAAGCGAAGGTTTGTTGGATCATATTGTATATTGATAATCAATGAATTCACATTGAATTGAAGATGAATTTTCTTATTCAAAAATTTGCATAGAGTTTTATTTAAGTGAAGGTTTATTGGATCATATTGTATGTTGATAATCAATGAATTTAGAAATTAGATTATGAGTTTATGGGTTTCAAAGTGTAGAGTTCGTTTAGATATATGACATTTGAATCTGTTTAGCAAAATGTTAAGGTTTTTAAAGAAAAAAAGGGGAAATTACAAATGAGAATTTGAAGACAAGTTAAGATGAATTTCCAAAGAATATTGATCCAAAAAAGGATGCATATTGATTGAAGTTCGGAGTATTGGCTAAAGTCCCTATCCCTTCCTCAAAGAAATGTAATGATGACATGGAGTTAGTTCTATTGAAAGAGCCACCTCCTTCTTTGTAGGTTATTGTGATTGAAAACCCCTCAAGGGGATGAAGGCACGACAAGAATTGGGTAGTTTAATTCAGATAGAAAAACAATCATTTTAATTAAATTAGATGATAGAAAGAAAGTAGATTCATTGGAGCCTCCATGAGCCTCAAATCAATCGAGTGAAAAATAAAATAAAAATGGAAAACAAAAGGGGAAAAAAAAGTCCATTAATGTACAAGCATCACAATGAGTGCATTCAAAAGTACAATGCCTATCTTTAGATATTGCAAAACAACCAAGTTACAAATATGAATTTGTAGTTATGAATGTATTCTCAAATAAATTGAATATTTGGATTTGAATATAAAGTTCCAAGGACCGTACAATAGAACTAACAAATAGGATTGTAAATTTATCTATGAATAACACAACATATTTATTTAAAGAAAATTAATTTGTTAAGATGTTTGAACCAATGTTAAAGCAAAAGAAAAGAAAAACAACATTTTAGAAGTCAACTATTGCAACCTGCTTCTAAATTTTTAGTGATTATCCCTTCCACTAATTCATATTGGCAAGGCTTGCTAAATGTCTTGCTATGATGGTTATACACGTGAGTTAATAATTAATTTAATCATACTTGTATGCTAAATTAAATTTATGATTAAGATATTTTTTTGTGTGTTATGAGATGAAGATCATCATGGAATGAGAGGAATTTGAACCTTACACCTTTCTTAAATATTACATATACCTTTATTGATATTCTAGAAATATCCAAGGGGTGGTAGGTGCGGGTGGGGTTATCTTCTCCCCAGGAGGACGTACTTGAACTACCTTTTCATGGAGTTTTGGCATCACCTCTAATAACCAAGAAGAAACTTACACTCTCTATAAAGGTCTCAGTATAACAAAGAGCCAAGACATTAAAAAGTTGATCATCATTGGAGATTTTGGGGTCATCCTAAATTAGTTTAGAAAGAGATCCCTCTCGGAGTATATGAATATAAACAACATCACGAGCATAATTTTTATGGAAGCAGAGGCATTCCAAATTTTACATTTTTTTTCATGTTCTCTGATCCAATAACACCAGAGCAGACTCCTTTTCCAATCTGGATACTCGAGATTCATGGGGATTTTTACAAATAGATGGCCAGGATATTCATAATTTCATTCCCTAATGAAAGAAATGATAGTTAGACCCACAATCATAATGTTCCATAGGCAGGTCCCACCAATTAAAAATATGGGGGAGCAAGTTGGAAACCTTAGGCTAAGGTTTGTGGCATCATGGGTTACAAACGAATGGAACATGTCTTGATTGGCACAATGGACAAGTGGCTCCTCCAACCCTCTTATTCATGCATGTTTTGTTCCCAACATTCTCTCACACAAGTGCCTCTCTCCATCTTTCCTTTCTCGACCAATTCCACAAGTACCTTCGGTGTCTATGTTAATCCAGATGCTACGTCTGTGTGCCTTCTAAACACAATCTATCTCTAGGTGTTTCTCATCCACTTTAGGAAATGTTCATTTTTCTTGGCCAACGTCTTGTCGCATGCCTATAGATCTCTTCGTTGGGTGTGGGGGTATGTAGTGATTCCTTCGATGATCAGGGTGGCATCCCTTTATCTGGTGTCAAGATATTAAAAAATATTTTCTCTCCATGAACGCCATTATGAATTGGGGTGGCAGACCTCTAGTTATAGATACAAATCCAGTCCTCCAGGTCACGTTTCCCTCTGTCCATTTGAGGAAAGAGCCTCTCTGAGACGCAACCCATGAAAGAATTCGAGCAGGCATAATGGAAAATAGGAGGTCAGGTGAAAAACGATGGCAACGAGAGCTCTAGGATGAGGAATAAGAATATTTAGTTAATTTGGTTAATTCATTACAAATCATCTTGCAGAATGCTTCAGTTCAATGGAAAATAACAATAGACCTTCTCATTTCTCAAAGGCAGGGAATTCAATAGCTAAGGGATGAAGTGGATGCTATCCATAGCGAGGTTGTTGATCTTCGCTCCAGGCCCATCTCTCTGGCTCAACCATCTCCTAGTAACAATGTCTTAGATGCAATCTCATCTCCAACTCCCCCCTGGAGGATTCCAGACCTCAATTCACCACCGGTCTTCAGTTCAATGGAAAATAACAACAGACCTTCTCATTTCTCAAAGGCAGGGAATCCAATAGCTAAGGGATGAAGTGGATGTTATCCGTAGTGAGGTTTTTGATCTTCACTCCAGGCCCATCTCTTTGGCTCAACCATCTCCTAGTAACAATGTCTCAGATGCAACCTCATCTCCAACTCCCCTCGGGAGGATTCCAGACCTCAATTCACCACCAGACTCTCTAGAGGAAGCTCAGGATGAAACTCCTTTAGACAATGCTTAACCAATATGCTTTGTTTTTTTATTTTGATTCATGGTATCTTTTACAGATGGTATATTAGGCTCTGTAGCAGTTGTAAGCCACTTTGAGGGCTAGTAGTTTGGGAAATTCTAGATAGGGATAATTTTCAGCCCGATTTTGAAACTTACATGACTATTTTGAATATGTAATCTCTCTCTCTCTCTCTCTCTGGCTAGGCCACAATTTTTTTGAATACAAATTTTACCAGTTTTATTAAAAAAAAAAGATATTCTAGAAATGTCCAAAAGAAAATTCCTTCTATTACTACTCTCAATCTTCTGAGCTTCAATATTGGATATCAATGATCTCTTTTGGTGAAGGTCTATTGTTTTCTAGTTTGGCTTCAATAAATATATACTAAAAGAGGAAATTTATTGTGCATGTGGGTTTAGGAAATTTTCCATTTTATTGTTCATTAACAATATTGATATCTTGGAGGGCATCCTCTGTCACTATCCCCTAATGTTTTAACCTAGAAATTACATCTCTATTCCAACCTCTTTTCAATCTTGAGTGACTTTTGCTTATGTTTGAACTAGTGATAGGAAGCATCTCATTCTTCATGTTAATTAGCTTGTGCTTGTACCTTTAGTACCCAATAATATCCTTATTCTCAGTGAGGAGAATCAGATAAGGTATATTGTACTTAATTTTAAAGTTATTTGTTATAAAATGTTTATGGATTTGTTTTATTTTCCTACAATTGTCCCTCAAAATATTATAGGCCCAAACTTCATAGCCATATAGAATCACTAGGATAACAAGGGTATACAGAGTACTTTTTTTTTTCTTTCCAAAAACCAATTTTGTGTAGCTTTATAATTATTCTCAAGACCAAAATAAGATTCCAACCTCAATTGAGTCATTTCTCAACAATGTAGTTCCAATTTAGTTTGCTATGAAAATAAATTCTGAGATGCTTATAAAAAATAAATTGCTTCCCAAGTTGATAATATAGTTAGTACATATCTTTAATAAATTTATGGTGTTTATAAAGGTCAAAAACACTCGCTAAAATGATAATGTCATCTACATATAGGAGTATGATCAATAATCCTACCAGCTTCATCCTTACACAATTTTCTTCCTCTAGGAAATCCTTTAACTTGTCAATGTAATTCCAAAATAGTAAGTGACAAATGACAACCTTGCTTAACCCTTATATTACAATTGATTTCATTTAGTCAACCCTATTTATTTCTAAATTTGGCAACGACCCTTTAATAAAACCTTATTACTACATCCCTCAACCCACAAGTAACCATGGTATATTCTAGCCTCACCCAAAGGCTATATCTAGGGATTATGTCAAAATCTTTAATGAATTCAACAAAACATCAAATGATAGATAATGTTAATAATAATAAAAAATTGATATCTAAATTCATGGTATCCAGTGCAAATTCATTAATGTAATCTCGTCAACACTAATTACAATATTTAACTTGGTAGAGACATATAGTAAAACATGTAACAAAAATATATAATTGAGACAAGTAACACATAAATCAAATCCCAAACTAACCTCTTACGTAAAGTTAGAGATACTCAACCACTCAAACTAAGCAAATAATTACACAATTGTGTATCATATTTCTATATTTAATAAAATTTATCTTCTTTTAGACTAAGAAAAACTAAATAAAGCCAAAACTATGTCATATGTGCCAAAGTCGAAGGGATAGGATAAGGATTTTCCACTCACTTCCCACCACCCACATTGAAGAGGGATTTACCCAAGAATGTGTATAAAGTTTGATTTGAGTAAAGGTTTATTAGATCAAGTTATCATATTGTATAAAGTTTGATTTGAGTGAATGTTTATTCGATCAAGTTATCATATTGTATGTTGATTATTAATGGCTTTATAAATTAGATTATGAAAATATGGGTTTGAAGTATAAAGTTCGTTTAAAGATATGACATTTGAAATATTCTTCCCAAAATGTTAAAGTTTCTCAAAAAGAAATAAGAGAAATCGACACATTAGAGGTTAAGGACAATTTCCTAAGAAATATTGATTTAAAAAAGGATGCATATTAATTGAAACTTGCATAGGCTAAAGTCCCTATCCCTTCATCAAAGGGGTGTGATGATGAAGTCAGTTGTATCAAAAGAGGCACCCCTCGTTTGTAGGTTATTGTGATTGAAAATCCCTCAATGGGATGAAGACATGATAAGGATTGGGAAATTTAGATTTAAATAAAAAAAAATCATTTTGAACAAATTAAATGACATTAACAAATTAAATTTATTGGAGCATCATGAGCTTCAAGTTAATTAAGTGAAAAAATAAGAAAAATATAGAAAAAAAAGGAAAACCTATTAATGTAAAAACATTACAATTAGTGGATTTAAAAGTACAATGCATATCTCTAGATATTGTAAAATAACTAAGTCAAAATATGACCTTGCAAACTTGTAATTATGAATCTACATTTGAATAAAGAATTAAAGTTTGAATATTTGACTTTGAATCTAAGGTTGCAAAGGCCAAAATTTGTGCATAAGAACCCGTGAATATGATTGTAAATTTTTTTATTTGTAACAAAACATATTTATTTATTTAAAAAACTTGAATTGTTAAGATGTGAATTTGTAGGGTTTGTTGCATGTCTTGCTATGATGTTTTTTTTTTTATGGAAATTCTTGCAGAAAATCTTTCAAGTACTTCCCCAAGATTTATGGATGGTAAACAGGGTAAACATTGGTCCTAATTATGGATCCTAACCTCGAGGGGATCAAAAAAGTTGAACCTGTGACATCCTCAACTTTAGGGGAGAGATAAGAGGTCTCACATCTAGCTCATGGCCACTTAAGATGCCCCTCTGAATCATATTGTTACGATAGTTATACACATGAGTTAACATTTAATTTCATCATACTTTGATTTATTTATCTCCACTTGTATGCTCAATTAACTTTATAATTAAGATTTTTTTTTTTTTAATGTGTTATGGGATGAAACTCAACATGAAATGAGAATAATTTGAACCTTGCACATTTTCAAATATTACAGATACCTTTATCAATGTTCCATAAATATCCCAAAATATAATCCCCTTTATTACCACCCTAAACCTTTTTATTACCACCCTATTTTGCTTCAATCATTTATATTGATGAGCTCTTTTGGTGGAGGTCTAATAGGTAAAAGGAATGGTTTCCACTTTGGCTTCAATATGCATATATTAAAAAAGGAATTTTTTTGTGCATGTGGGCTCAGGGATTTTTTAAAATTTGTTGTGCATATATTTAATAAAAAAATTCTTGTGCTAAAATGTAAAGATTAAGAAAGACTAATCAAAGCCAAAACTGTCATACGTGCCAAAGTCGGCGGGACAGGAGGTGGCCGGCGTTATCAGAGCCGTTAGGCGAGCCCCACGCCGTGTCAACTATTAATATTTTTTAATTTCTCGTGTAAAAAGTTGTCCCTTTTTCAAAGGCAGATTGAACAAAAACACGTGGGCAAAGTTTTGTCGTTTCTGAATTTAAATAATTGATAGTCACCTTTCACCATCTCATACGTGACTCTATTAAATTAAAAATAAAATAAACATAATCAACATCACAAATCTGTATAGATTATACCTTTATCTGTCAGTATCGTTCAACGTATCAAAACAGTCTTCATTTTCTCCTATGTTTTTTGGGAAGTTGAATAATAGTCTTAGAGATTTTGAGGGTTTTATTTTAAGTTTGATGAAAGTCAAGGGAAACATTGGATAGATGTTTTATTATGTTAAATTATTTTGATGTGAAATTAATATGAATTTGTCAAATTTAGTGTGATTGGATTTTGAAGGTTTTATTTTAGTAAATTAAGTTTAAGGAAGAGATCCAATTTGGTCGAAGTTAAAATTTGGATAAAAACATTTAAAATAAATTGTAATTTTTTAGATCATAAAATTAGTCTTATAAATAATAAATAAAAATAATAATATTAATAAATTTATAAATTAAATTGTAAAAATATAAATTTTAAAAACTAATAAATATAATAAAATATTTAAATCTTAAATTATTAATAATTTTTTTATATATATTAAATATTGATAAAAATCTTTATTCTTCTAAAACAATATAAATATAAATAAATTATATTAAAACATCCACTTCTTCTTCCTTCTTTATAAACCATTAATATTGAAAACCCTACCCTTTTTTTTTTAAATAAAAAAGTAGTGCCTATTATATTATCAAAAAGTAGAGTACAATGTTCCTTGTTGTAGCCATCTGTCCTGCCTGAGCAGGAAACCAAGACAGTTGGGCTAGTCCATAACAAAACATGTGGGTGCCCTGCCCGAGGGAAACCAGGGCTAATAGGCTAGAGAGTTTTAAAACATATTCCATAGCTAAACAGAAAAGAAACTAAACTTCCTAACTGGATTGGACAGCAGAAATAATTCTAACCAGGTGGTTCGGTCTTTCTCTGGTGCCAGCCTGCCGGGAGCGAGTATGGCCTTGCGCACGTCGGGCACTGACGCTTGGGAGATCCTATGGAATAAGCTGCTAAGATCATGTCTAGTCGCTGGTCCAACCTGGCGAGGCGAAATGCGTGGTCTTCCATCAGGTGCCTGAGCTCAAAGATGAGCGGGAGGTACCGGGAATCGGAGGCTGGAGGCTGGTTCGCTTCTCCACAAGTGTTGGGCTATCCTATGCTAGATTCTCCTGGTGCGCTAGAGGCTAATCCCACAGTCTTCGCTATCCCTGGAATGCCGGCCGGAGGGTCTTCCTCTTCCACAATGCAAGTTGGGAAGAGGTCCTCCTCGTTGGCCTCATTGAGGTCCCACTGGACTTTTCCATGCAGGGGCTTTGATGCTTCCGTGCTGACGAGCGAGGGGAGTTGTAGCTGCGCTTCCTCCCAGCTGATTTCTTCGACAATCGCCATCGGTGGCGTCCTGATTTTGTGTTTACGTCGGGTGGCAGCCATTGCCAATGCTCTTTCGAATTTTTGGATGCGTTTGCGCCTTGACTCGGCCCGGTACCATGCTGCCCCTCTGCGGGATTTCCCCCGGAGTCTGGGCATGGTTCGAACTGCTAGCTGCTCGCCTGTGCCACTGCCTGTGTGCGACGGAGGTCAGAATTTGAAATTGAACCGAATGAATGTTGCAGGGGTCCAATTCCTTTTACCGCTGTCTATCCTCGCGATTGCAAACCATTCAATCGTGCCTGCCATTAAGACCGGGTTGTTACTACTCTGGCTCCAGGTACAGATCCCTCGCGCGAGAGGGCTCATTGACGGGAGGTTCCTGGTGTAGTCCATGTGCATTTTAATGAGCGAGGGGCGGTTCTCCGATCGATGCCATAAATGGGCGTCCCGGTGATTGTCCAGGTATTTGCTGATCGACGTGTGTCACCCCATCCGGGGAACATTGAAAACCCTACCCTTAACATTGACACACATATTTAGAAAATTTAAATTTGAGAGGACAAACAATCCCTTTCAACAAATAGATAAAACAATGCATCTAACTTTATTAAAATCTCATCAAAAGCAATGCAATTAATTTTATTAAAGCCTTCATAAAAAACAATGCAATTAGTCAAACCAATGCAATTTAATTAACTTTATTAAAACCTTCATCAAAAGCAATGCAATTATTTTTATTAAAATTTTATAATTTTAAATTAATAAATTAATTATTATTTTATATTAATTAATGATGTATGACTAAAACTCTCTCTATATATTTTTATTTACTTATTATGTATGGCTAAAACCCTTAATATTATTGATAAATTCTCTTAAAGTCACTTCAATATACCCAATTTAAAATGCTATTTATTATGTATGGCCAAAATCCTCAATATTATTGATAAATTCTTTGGAAGTCACTTCAATATATCCAATTTAAAAGGCTTAAAAGGCATGTGGGATTAGGGAAAATATTAAATCTTAATGAGGAGTTGTTCAATTTTATTTTTATTGTTAAAAATTCTATATATATAACATTGACCCCATTGGAAGCAAACCATTGGATGTGGGCTTAGGAAAAATATCAAATCTTAATGGGGAATCTTAATGGGATTTGTTTAATTTTTTTTAGTAGTTAAAAGTTAATTCTCATTAAAAGTAAATTATGACATATGTTTTGTATATGGATAATTAGGCTTTTATAATTTAGATGTACTCATGTGTATCATAATGATGATGATGATGATTAACGTCTATGAAGACTGAATTGGTCTATCAGATCTTAAGAGGGTAAGTGATTACTTACAATTTTTTAGAATTTTGTTTTTGTGTTCGAAAAGCATCAAGATAAGCTTTCCAAGATCACCATACTTTTGTTGAGTTAAGAGGTTAGGAAGGTTGGTAGTGTGACAAATATTTTGAAAATGAGATCTAATGTGGATATAGGCTGGACAATCTAAGAGAAAGTGCTTTTCATATTCAACCTTCTTAGTGTCACAAATGTGACATACTCTTTCATCCTATGGCGTTTTAAGATTTGACCAATGCCCAGTTTCACTATGGAGCTCGTGAGAGTTTGTTCTTATCTTAGCAATGCTTATTTTTTTCTTTACACTTGGAAAAATAGATAGATAATTTTGATCTTCTAGATTAGGGTTGATTACATCCTTATAATACCTTAATTTTCTTTTTCCCTCTAACTCTTTATCACACCACATTTTCTCCTTAAATTTTGATTTGACGATTTTTTTAATAGTATCTTTATTCTGCAAAATGGTGTCTTCCATGATTCCCCAATAGTTTAGCCAAGACCAGGCATCTTTATGCCATCCTCGCTTGAGTCGATGGTGGTTATGACTCGATTTTGAAGCAATTTTAGGAAGCCTCTTGTATTCCATGTTGTTTAGGTATCTAGTCATAGCCATGCTTTCAATGGAGGAGAGGATTTTTTCTAAGAGGAGGATGGGATAATGTGAATTTCCTTTAATTTTGAGATTATAGGTTAGAAAATTCTTTTGTATTTGTTCTATCTTTCTCAAGGATTCACGAGAGATACTACATCCCTAGACTTCACACCCATAAAGAATAACAGATGTAACAAGAGTCTCAAAGAGGAGTTTCTTCTTATCCCAACTCCAAAGATCAATTGATTTACAATTGTTTTCAAGCTCATAATAAGCTTTCCATCCCCCAATAATCCTTTTCTCAATGCTATAATTCCAATTGAGCTTGTGGTGAAAATCAATTCCAAGATATTTGTATGAAGTCACTTCCTCCAAGTTGTTGTTGTCATATACGAAGGTATCATAAGTGATCTTATTGGATTTAATAAGCATGACCTTAGTCTTTTCAATATTAACACTCGTAACCATATTGGAGCAAAAATCCTTGAGCTTACTCATTTGTTTGGTTTAAATTAATACTTTAATATATATATATGTGTGTGTGTGTGTGTGTGTGTGTGTGTGTGTGGAAGGTAAATTTTAATTTTTTTTAAAGCATAAGATTAGGTTAACATCTCATGAATAAGTTATATAAAGTGAGATTTACTATAAGTAGATAAACTAACAATTTTTCTTTTCAACTATTAAAATTACACTCAATTAACAATTTAATATTATATTTATAAATGACTATATTTTATTAATAAAAATTCATATATATGATTTAAAATAAGTTTAAATAGATTGAAAGAAGTATATGAAGATTCTAGTTTTAAGAGTTAGCTTAATTGGTTGGTGTCATTATTACTAGGTTGTTGTTAGTAATTCAATACATTGTATAGGTTCCCAATTTCTAGGAAGTTAAATGTACTAAGTCTAAATTGTTCATTTTACATTATCATTTTCCAAAGGAGAAATACAAAAATTCTCTAAAATTTTCAAAAAAAAAAAATTAGTTTGAGAACGAAA
>ML810127.1:8151-38662 GCA_009831015.1 Picea engelmannii
GTTACAGGTATGAACTAACTGAGAGGGGGGGGGGTGAATCAGTTAGTGTAGATTGTTAACTATTTCTCTTCTTTTTAACTTTGAATCATTAATCCTAGTGACAGTGAGTCTTTACTGTGAAATTCAGAGTTATAACCACAAAGCAGATAACAGAAAAAATAGCAATCACACACAGCATTCACTCACAAGTATGAGACACAGATTTTTCAAGAGGAAACCCAACCAGGGAAAAAACCTCGTCTTATTAATATGTTAAGCAAGCTCCAACTGCGTTACATCTCATCTTTTATGAGCACCAACTCATAGAGGCTACAACCTCTGATTGCCAGCACCAACTGGCTGAGAGCACCAACTCCCACAGAATCCAGCATTTGTGTTTCAGCATCTGTGTTTCAGCATCTGTGTTCCAGCATTTGTGTTTCAGCATCTGTGTTTCAGCTTCTATTGTGCGTGCTCCATAACCAAACGATTGCCATCAATGACAACCGTGACCGTCTGAACCGTGACCATTTGTGTCATCTCTGCTATAGCCATATTTCCAACATATATTTGGTCCAAATACAGAATTAAACAAATGGTTTCTACTTTCCCTATAGATCTAACTCAGTCAATCAATTAAGAGAGAAGAAAAATTGGGCATACCTTGTTGCGATGTTCTTCCTCACTACTCCAATCCTTGGGATTTATATCTAAGATCCTTAACACAAGTGAACTCCTGCAAAGACTAGTAAAAGAACTCTTCCTCATACTCTATATGATTAGATAAAGTAGATATATCTATGAATATTGAAACGACAATAGACAGACAAATGTAGAACACATTAACTTGAACTGAATAGGCCAAGTTAATATTAATTTGGAAACAAGTTACAAGCACTTACAAGCCATGTATGATTAGTCGTTTGTAAGGGTTCCCAACAACATCTGAACAGATTCATTGTATATATTCTTTGTTTCTAGTTCCAAAATTAGCTCAGGTTCTTTTTCTTCAACGAAATACACCCTGGCCTAGGAGGTTCTTAAAAAGGATCGATATGGTATTATGGGTTCGGCATGTACATAAATAAATTTTTCTTTATGAGGGAGGGAATAGTCCATACCTCTCTTACTTACGCTAATAGTAGATTGAATGTTATCTACTCAATCAACCGCTACTCACGATTGATATTTTAAACGGGGCCGCTCCAAAATAAGAAAGTAAGTCCCCACCTGCTACTTACGCAACTTACTTTGACTTCTCTTTTCTCTCCCTTGTGGGAGAGCTCCCAAACGAGTAGGTCACACACATCGGTAGCATAGAACCAATAGAAGGGGACCTAGATCTGTCACCATAATTTGAGTTTGCATCATCTTCTCCAAGTTCTCCTCGTCCAACCCTTGCATGAAGCTTGAAATCCAAATGCTTATGCTTCTCCCAAGATTAAACATTTGACATATGAATTCTTCCCCCTTTCACCTTGGAAATACCTTTAATATATAGGATTGAGAGGCTTAACCACCATACTATAATGAGGTAAATGGTTGAGTTTATGGATCCATAAGTTGGGATTAGATCCTAAGACAGAGCCATAGTATAATATTCAAGCACAACCAACCTCATCCCTTAAGAGATGGCCATTCAAAAAGATGGAAGATTCCATTTTTCCCTCTAACTAAAATGGGGCCCCCCTTTAGTGAGATATAGAGTACCATTGGAGCCCCCTTAACATGGTAGGGGGAGCACCGATTCTCCCTAAGCATGGGTAGGCGAGCGCCACCCTTGTAAAATTCCCAAAAATTGTCAATTTTTCCAAGTAAAAGGTGTGTTTTGATTGTCAGATGATAGGGATTCTTCTTCCAACATGACTTAGGGATTGTGACAAATTTTTATATGGTGTCAACGGGTTGTGACACTTAGAAAATTGAATGAGACACTTGTTAAGGTGAATACAACACTTGATACAGTGCATGTGACACTTAATAAGGTGCATACATCACTTTGTGACACTTTCCACACTTAGGGATGCACCTTAAGTGTGACATTTTGACATGTAACAGATTCCCCCTAAAGTGTGAGGTCAGAAGAGAAATCGATGGCTGAAACACTTTAAAAATTCTTCAATTCAAGGGTGTTGGAGTAGGAGAACTTGGCAGAATATGCAAACAACCATCAATCAATATACATATATTTTCCATTTCCAAGGCAGGCATACCTATGATCGAAATACAAGTTGACTCAAAGCATGGCCATCGACCAATACAATGTGGATCCATGAGAATATTGACTAAGGATATGGCCACCATAGATACAGTGTGGATCCATACCTCCATGACATGAACTGATCACATCCACAAAAAAATACACAGTGAAGGTATGAGATGACAAAATATAGTCATGGATAAATACAATGTGGATCTATGTGAAAGTATATATATCAATAAAATTGCCAGCATGGTGATTGTACTAGGATCTTTTACATCCTCAAATGATCTCCATCACCTCATTGGAAAATCACATAACATAGTGAGCACCCAACCCAGGGTCTTCGTCCTTATCTTGAAATGGTATGAATCTATCTATGTGAATAAATGACTTGATGCCGAACATGGTAGAAACCACTTGATTACCAGTCATTGAGGTATATCGTTAACAAGTGCGAGGGAAATAACCAATGATGACAATGATTCCCAAGGTACCTTTAGTACATTCCAACGAATGTGAATAAATAATCTGAGGTTGAACATTCATGGAATCATCCAATCAGAGGTCAATGATGTAAACCTACTGTCGAAAGAAATGAGGCCTACCGTTAAGGCATGCAAGTCTCAAGGTATTAACTGGTTTCTAAGTTTAATTCCTGGACAATGTGTTGAATTCGATAGGAAAAGACTTGTTGAAGGAGGGCCATGATGTATCCCCCATCATCGACATAAAATTAACCTGGGATAGTGATGTGAGATGTTGGATTAAATGAGTATGGACTGACATAAGAAATGGAAATTGGTAATACTGCAGATGGATGATTTGAAGTGAAAATTCCCTTGAACATTGCGAGGCATGACACAAGACTTGGAATATTTGACTAGAAGAGTACCAAGTGTTGGAACACATATATTTATGAAATTTTGAGTTTTATTTTCCTCTTTCATGAAAATATAATCTTTCCCAAATCATGAATTAGAGAATAAATTTCGAACTTTAAATCCATTTCATTCCTGGTTAAATTAGAATAAGGTGCACGTGTTGGCACAGGGGCAGACCCAGGGTTCAACGCTCAAGAGTGCACCAACAAATCCATAACTATCAACCCTTTCAGTAACACCTATGAAGAAGATGAAGTCTCACTCGAGGTAGAGGCAGGGGTGGTTGCAGGGCTCAAGTGTCTGCAACCTTAGATGGGACACAGATCTGTGATTATATCGCTTACAGAGTACTTAGCATAGATCATTCGTCAATATTCAACCCTTATTGTACTTCGTGGATAGCACAAAGCATCGTAACATTCACTTAGATCTAAGGTATTTCATCACTTAGCAATAGTAAAATAGATCAGATCCGGTAGATCAGCACTAAGCATCTTCATACATGTCAAATATAACATTCACACACCTCTGTAAGAACAAAGAAAAAGTAGATCCATCTAAATATATCAAAGCACTTATAAAAATAAAGGATAAACACATCAAGTCGAAGAACAAAGCATAATACACAGATTTACGTTGTTCACCCCCACCCTGGGGCTACATCCACCAACTATTCTTATTTATTAGCGTCTTCAATCGGTTATAACACAGAGCCACAAAAAACCTTCTTCGCATAGGACATAATATCTACACAGATCACTAGATCCTTCTTCCTTATGTTACAACACAAACCCTTCCACAACGCATTACAACAACTTTCACTTAGCCCTGCAAGCCTCTTACAGTCATGCATAGAGCACTTACAAAATCTATTAGCACTTAGCTTACATCACATGCATCCCTATATCTTTCGATAGATTTCTAGATATCTATTTATACATTACAAAAGTGGGCCTAAGCATGGGTAAACCCATGGTCCGTTATCCCTTTCCCATTACATATTCCCAAAAACCCAAAAGGGACCCGAAAGTGGGCCAAGATTCCACAATATCCGCTTTGTCTAGTGCTCCATCTTTGACAGGATGTCGAAGTCCCAAAAATGGTCAAGCATGACCAAGTATCTCCCAAAACTTGGTCAAGGGACAATAGGCCCCCAACACTCACCTATGACTCGTCCCGAGTCACTCTGGTTTGATCAATTCTGCCTCGAATTTCTCGATCTTGGATCGAGCTGCTTCGACCTACTATTGTGTTACGACCTCTTGCTCGACAAAATCCTCGACGAGTGTGTCATTGACGAGTCCCTCTAGGCCTTGTTCTGTTGTACTCACAACTTATTCTAGCTCTACTCCTCGGCTTTCAACCTCTGTGAACAGCTGACATGCCTTATCTTGCACCAGTTGAAGTCATTGAGCCACTTACATCACTTTGCTCTAGATCACATGGGTATGTTTTTGGGTCATGCATTGTTCATGATATCTCTTCATTCTTTCTACGGGTGATAGGGCCTTCAGCTGCGTCTGTAGCTTTTCAACTTCATACTTTTCCTCCTCTAGATGTGACTCTAGTTTATATAACTTTGGATCTTCAGTGAGGTTCTCATATGTCTGGGTGCTGCGGCTACTCAGCTGCTTGCACTCTAAGGAAAGAGATTTCAGTTTGTCAACTACACTATGGGAATTTATTTATCTTTAGTCTTTGATCTCCTATGGGGTCTCAAGTACTGCGCGAAGCTTGAGATCTGCAATGCGCTACTGGAGATTTTGAATTACTCCTTCCAGTTGTGCCACCTAATATGGAACTCGTTCTTTTGTCTGTACCTCGATGACGTTCACAGAGAGAAGTTCTATGTTGACCAGGTCCTTTATCTCGAGTTTCTCTGCGAGCAACTGTTCCTTGCTTTGTTGTAGCTCTGCTTTCCCTGCATCCCATTTTGCTTGGAGAGCAATATTTTCTCATTATGGCATGTTGCATTGCTCCATAAGAACTCCCTGTACCTATGTTAAAGCTTGAGTGGCTTGTGTTGTTTCTTCTTGAGCCCGTCGAAGGTGAGCTTCGACTGTATCAACAATCTGATGGACTTGAGTTGGCTCATCCCCTACTTCTAGTGTTCCTACTGTCAGAGGCACAGTGGAGACTGCGTGGCTAGACTGTAGTTCATGTTGCACCCCTTGGAGATCTATCTCAATATGATTATACATTTTCTCCTGCTTCACCTCTCGTGTCTCTACTATCTCTAGCACAACATCGCTTAGGGTTGCAACGATGAAATTGAAGTCTTCTGGGGTCAGTGTGGTATGTAGCTTAGTCACAGAAGATTTGGACTTCTTCCGGGAAGAAGGTTTCTGAGGTAAACCCTTCCTCTTCTTCAAAAGATCTACTTCATCTCTACTCTTCTGTTCAAATTATTCTAATTCTTCACCATCAACCTCTTTCTCTAGCATGATGGAAGAAGTCTTCACCGAGGCACTACTTAAGTCATACACTTCACTGATCTTATGTCGTGTGCTAGGTCTAGGTAGATCATGCGCAGTTTCTGTACTATCTACATCAGATATGTCCATAGGGTCAGCTAGAACAAGGAGGTCCGCCGACCATTTCTTTGTGATCTCTGCCAAATCTTCTTCTGTTAATCTATAATAGGACTGTAATTTTTTCTTGTGCTCGTTAGCGCATGTTGTGATGTAGATAAAGTGTATTTTTGCACTGAACTTCATCAGGGGCCAAAACCTGTAGAGGGTGTTCAGAGTGATGCACGGTGTAGAATGGATAGCTACTTTCAACTGATTATAATATGAATGAAACACGTCATTTGATTTCCATTTTTTATTCATATCATTCGAGTACCACAAGGTACTGAACTTCGCAGCCAACAGTTCAAATGGCTCGATGTCCAGGAAGGTTGCACCTTCTGGCATATTCCATGCAATGAAAGAAACCAGGATCAGGAGCCAACTAAAATGGAACTCATATCCTTGGTCCTGGACTTCTCTGCAGTCGAGCTCTATTTGGCTTACCAAGTACTGCGCCCAATTCATCTATAGGCCCTCTACACACTTTCCTGCGAGGTCTACTATGAATCCAGTGACTTGGGTTGGTCGGTTCTTACGAACTAACTTTCCTATGATCAACTTGCAGGTGAGGCATACTGCGTCATTCTGAATAGAGGATACCTTGTAGCCGCGCATTCCCTTCTTGACATCGCATAAGTCTCTTTTATATTTTGTGCTAAGGCTCGGTCTGTAGTATTTCCAAGGTAAAAATCATGTGGGTTAGGGCCTTCCATGCTCAGCACGGTGATCCGATGGATCAAGGTCGGGTCCACCATGATACATCGGTTCAGCCATAAATATCTTCCATGGCAACAAGATAAAAACAACTTAACACATGCGTTCACTTATTGATGTCGTACGAAGTGTGAGATATTCATAACATTAAGCAGGGTAGACTGCGCGAGGTTATGGGTCCAAGGTTGGGGGATAATATTTTAATTTTTTCCTTTCGTCTTGGTCAGATACTTATGTGGGGTGAGCATACTATAATATTTACAGTCTCCAAGGTTGAAGTCACTAAACTTCAGTGCTGTTATCATATTCTGGTCTATGTGAAATGTGCATATCCATTTTGGGAGGTATGCAGTGACCAAGGCATTGTCAAAATCTCTAGGCACGCTATATTTGTTCATTGTGCATCTCAGAGGAGGTATATATGGAGGTAAGATGCTTGGAATCAACTTAGCATTCGTGAGATCATCTCTGTCGTGATTTTGGAAGTTCCTACGACATGAGAATTCGATGGAGAAGATTGGACTCCTCCTGTCGATGATTCCTTCACACCTGCAGACATCCTTCTTTCTGACATGACTTTCTCGGTCCTGAGATCAACGAGTACTTCCTTCACAGATTCTTCAAGTGCACTAAGCTCCTCGAACATTGTTTTAACCCTAATTTTCACCAGACATGCTTACCTGGCATCAGGCCATCTCATATTCCTTCTTTTCCAAGCTAGTACATAACAACTCTTCTTAAAAATACCCTTTTTAAAGGCACACTTGACCTGCTCCACTACAACCCACGTTTACACTCTATATGGCCCACTACATCTTGCGTGTACATGCTAGCTGACCAACTACAACTCACATGTACCTACAAAAGAACAAAAAATGGAAAGTTGTTGATGGAACATACATTTTTGGGTAAGTTAACTAAACCTTTCGACCATGCATGGTCAGTCACTCGACCAAATACCTAGCTCCTTCTAGCCTATAAAAGAAGGGGTAGGGGTCCCATTTGAAAGGAGGAAAATCATAGTAAAGAAACTCTACCCAAATTAGCATTCCCATTGCCTCAACCTTTTGCAACTATTGTGTGAAGAGAAGCATATACAGAAGCAGTTGGAGCACAGTTGAAGAGGAGCCCAGGACCAGATTCGAGGAGAAGTGGTCGATCTCACTATTGTAAGGTATTCTCGTGAGATTAATAAAAGAAGTACTTTTCCCATCCCGACATATGAGGTTTTCATTGTTTGAATATTGATTACATGTTGATTAAATATATAACCCATTAGTTCATAGATCAAATGCATGTGGAGTTCTTTGTTTGTCTCTTTTGAATGCAGGTCAACATTGGGAGGAGAGTTGCAGTCGAAGAGCGACCAAGCGTGAAAATGGATCGACATCGAACACATAAAATAAGGTACAACAACTTGATCTCTTTAACCTTGTATTTGCATATGAATAATGGGGTTTAGGCATGGGATGATGGTAGAAAGTAGGAAGCTTTAGGTCATTTCTTCATGCATGATAAAACCTTTAGTGCTAGTCCGTAGGAGGGATTTACAACCCACAACAGTATTGGCGACCGTACTGGGGATCTCTCGAGTTTTCTGGGGATACATTTTTGGTAGTTTTAAATTGGTTTCATCACCTTTTTTCTGAGTTTCTGCAAGAGTCTGAGCTAGTAGGGATTCTCGTCTTCCATACCAGTATTCCCTTATTTATTTTCTTGGATACTTTTTATTTTATGGAAGTCACAGAGGTACACGTGGCATGTATAATTCCTACATGTGTGTACACACGCCCTACCTTCACATAGCCCGCGTGCACACGCTAGCTGATGAAGTGTCAGTCACGTGTTTGAGTTCAGGATTTATTTTTTAGAGAGGCATTCATCCTCTCCCCTATCAGAAGTGATCCTTCTCAGGGTTTTTTTGGATCTCATTCTGGTCTCTGTTTTTTCATTTTGTAGCTTAGTTACCACCTCATATTGGTTTTCTTCTATGAAATTTTCCTTGAATTATTTTTCTTTTCTGCCAAAGTAATTTTATGAGTCTTCAAGGGACTCTGGTTCTCAATAACAGTAGTCTCTGCCAGTGTTTTATTTCTTCTTTTTTCATTTTTGAAGAATTGCAAAGGTGCACACAGTCTGTATAAGGCCTGCATGCTTGTACACACGCTCTGACCTTACACAGCTCGCATGCACATACTGGCTATTGAACTGTCAACAACATGTTTGTTGAGAAAAGTTTTGTTTAAGGAGAGGCAGTCATCCTCTTCCTTATCAACAGTTATACCTCTCAACGATTTCCTTGATTTAATATTGGTCTTTGTCATAGCAGTCGACAACTTAGGTCTGATTACATCAATAACTTTCTTTTTCATTAAAAAGTTTTCCTCAAATTTTTCTTCCATAGGGTTTTTAGACAAGTGTGAGAGACTGCTTTCATCAGCTGGTGTGTTATTGTTAGTGACTCTTTGTGATCTGTGCTCAGGCTATAATTTTTCTTGGTCTTTACTTGTCATCACTTTTCCCTTTTTCTTTGCGAGCATTAAATAAAAAAAAAAACTCTTTTATTTCTTGGTTTGGTTAAGTAGTTGTTGGTTTGCATTAATAACCAGGAAATTTTTTTCTTTCATAAGTTCTTGGCTATTTACTTAGGACAATAAGTATCTTTTAGTCGAGAAAAATCCTTTTTTGAGTTTTTTGTTCAAATATCTTAGAAAAAATTTAGTTTGAAAAGTTGATTAAAAATAAAATAAAAAATAAAAATTCAAGAAGTTATTTTGTTTCTAGCTTTCTGTGTATCTTTTCTTTCGTCTATTAAAACATCACTAGTTTCAATTTCATAACCTTTGACTTAATACAAGCCATAAAAAATTAATGATCAATTAAAATCAACTAGACTTTATGTTTGTAGAGTCCATCAACTAGTCTAGGCTAGAGCCTTGATTTCGGTTGGAGAGGAAACTCTTCAAGGCTACAAAACATACATAAGAGTTTGTGCTAGGGAGTGTTAAAATTCTAGTATCATGAAAGTTATCTGAGACCCCCTCTAACATAGGGGCTAAACATGAGGTCACGTGAAAAAAGGTATCGGAGTTAACCCCTCCAAAGCTCAACCAAGCATAGGGGGAACACATATAGAGGGATTGTTTTGGGATTCCATCGATTGCATTTTCCATGGAGCTTCGTGGGTCTCAAATCCGTTCAAGGTCCTCGGTTGTCTTCAGGACCACTTGATTTATACACCCTTGACAAGTTTCGGGCTTGATACCCTGCTCATTGTGGTCCACCTGACTGTAGACTGTACCTGCCTGGTCTGGTCACGTGTTGCAAACCTAGTTGCCATTATTTTAGGGACTTACACAGGTGACTGCGGGGGTAGACCGCAGTACCTAGGACAGACATTGGGCCACACTTTGCAAAGTATACCTGGAGGGTGCTTCCATATTCAAGTTTCACTTGCACCGATAATTTTCTCTAGTGTTGGTTGTTGTAATGGTTCTTCCAACTAGTTTATTCATTGCTTGTTTGATCTCATAGGGACTTTTTCTAGTGTGTGTTGTTTTTGAATGAATAGAAATCCCTAGTGTGTATTTGATCTTCTTACACAGTGGAGGATCACGAGCTCTGTCGATCATGAAGGCTTCTTGGCCTACCACCGATTACATTGGATCCACCCCCGCCATCGCTAAGGAGAAATCTAGACCAACAAGGTTCTTTTGAAGCGATCGAGTCACAGGAAATTGTTCCCGACCAACATCTGGAGGAACCAACCATTTCATAACTTGGAGAAGAAGCTCTTGGTCCATCCGAAACTCCAACCACTGATCTTTCGGTGCCCATCATCATACAGATTTATCATTACGAGTTCCAGACAGTGTCACACGCAGCAATGGAAACAAACACTGCCACTTCTTCCGAGAATTCTCCTATTCCCACTATGGCTATCACCATAAGGGGTGTTCTACCTCATGACCCACTGTCGTCAGTTCGAGCCACCATGGTATCGACTGCCTCTACCTCGAGCAATGATATGATCTCATATTTGGTGGTGTCCACTTCTCCTTTCACACAGAGTGCGACAAGCCCTCCATTCTCATACAGGATGCCTAACTCAGGTACAAGCCTTGTACTTTCCTACTCCAATTTACAGACTTTAGGTATGGGGGCAAGGAGCTCTAACGCTCCTCTGCAAGGACCCATGGGGGGGACTTTAGCTCCCTTTAATGCTTTCCCTTATGGAGGAGTTCATATACCTCTTTCATCCCCTTCGCTCGGTAGTTCCCACTAGCATTCCGTCGGGCCGAACACAAACCATAGCTCATTTGGAGAAGGGAGTCAAGGACCACCTTCTCAAAATATGTAGGTAGGTTCAAAATTGTTTTCTTTGTTCGGTGTGTTTGGTAACAATGCTTTGTTCAGTAGGTTCAGCTGCTTTCCCGACTGGGGGAAACCCTGGTTACGGACAACCTAATCCTATGCAGGGTACTATTCCTGCACAAGGGGAAAACCCATGAACTTATTCCACACCAGGACCTTGGAATTCTTGGCAGGGATCAGTTCCCTCATCAGGAATGTCGATTGGGGGAAACTCTTCTCACAACCAATGGAACCCCGGGCAAGGTGTAGTACCTATGCCCATGGGATCAGCATGGGGAAAACCTTCCCAAAGTCCTCCGAATGTAATGCATGCCCAACTATCTACGTCCTATTTCAGGAATCAGTCGAAGATGTCTCCTCAAATGAAGAATCCTTACACTGGTCATGGTCATGGTTTTTACCAGAACCCAGGCCAGCAACCCAACTTTTCTTGGCAACCTGGTGCCAATCAAACTCTAGGCCCCTTTTTCCATGGCTATCACCAACAACCCAAACTACCTTTCTTGGCAACCTTGCATTTTCCAGACTTAACAAGGTTTTTGAATGACCCTATCTGTCACAAACCACAATGGCCGCCTATGCCAATGAAGTTGCCTTCAGACATACCAAATTTCAAAGCCAATCCTAACGACGATCCAGGGGATCATATGACTACTTTAAACCTTTGGTTCTCGTCTAATTCATTGAAAGAAAACTCTGTACAGTTGTGATTGTTTCAATGTACTCTCATTGGGAGTGTTGCGAAATGGTACATTGAGTTGAACTGCTCAAGATACTCTTCCGTCAGAGAATTGACAATAGATTTCCTAAACCATTTCCAATTACTTGTGAGATACGACGCTGGCACAGAATTGATGGCCAATTTCAAACAGACAAAAACATGCCATATCTCTGATCACATCCAATAATGGAGAAGCCGGAAGAGTTTAATTAAGGTGTTAGTCCCACCATCATTCCTTCTTGAGTGGTTCCTTAAGTATTTGGTTCCACAGTTATCCAAAGGCATCGCAACGTCAGGAGTGTTTTCCGAAGAAGATGCAATCATGCGAGCTCAATAGCTTGAGCTAATTTATTCTCAGTTTGGTCTACTGTATAAAATATTGTCGGATGCACCACGATCAATACTTGATAAAACTAGACAGAGAGTTGGACCACATGTCGATGGTATTGTTGGTTCAGCACAAACAAATCCCACTGAACAACTGACAAAACAATTGCAGCAATTGTCTATACAACATACAACGGCCAGCCAGATGACTGTTCTGGCTACTCCCCCTACCCAAACATTGGATGTACATAGTGTGCAATAGACAAATTTGAATGCCACCCAACATCCTGGTGGAAAGAAGAAAAAACATAAGAAGGGTAAGGGGGATAAGAAACCCACTAATAATGCTGGCAGGGGCAACACCGAAAAAAGGAAGTTGAAGTATCCATGTAATCTGTGTGCGTAAGACCACCCGACTCACCAGTGCCCTCGGCTTACAGAGGCCCAAAAGTTATTGTCACAACAACAACCTGCTATGTTAACAAACCCATTTCAACATTGCCAAAATCTAACTCAAGCCTCTACAAGCGCAGAAGGGGGCAGTCAAGGATCTCCTCCATCTTCAAACAATCCTGCATCCGCGAATGTGTATATGATGAAAGGTGATGCCTATATATCGACTAGAGCACATGATTACAGCAAGCCAAGCACCTTTGAGAAAGGTAAAGAAGTTGAAACCCCATCTCTTCCTCTCTAGATCGAGAAGACGTTTGGCGAAACCATGACACACATCCCAAAAGGTGCGTTTAAGAAAGATTCTCACAACCCAAATGAAAGGGCCACCCAGAACTACTCTTTGGTGGAGGATTTGTCTCAAACCCCTTGTGCGATGTCTACTTTGGAAGTCCTCCAAAGCTGCCCTTCCTAGAGAAAGGCTTTGTTATCCTCTTTAGGATCCATTGAGACTTGTAATCCGGGTATGATCATGCTTGATACAACCGACTTAAAACCTCGTCTACCTTACCATGTAGCATTTCAAATAGTAGTGGCTTACACCACGAAAACTTTTACTTGAAACATTTTTTCGCACGATGGTTGATGAGGGTGCCTCAACATGTGTAATGTCTTTGGTGTGTTGGAAGGCCATTGGCTAGCCTACTTTGTCTCCATCATGTACTCCTCTTATTGATTTTGGCGATCGTTCATTCCGACCACATGCCATTATCCCCTCTTTTCCTGTGTAGTTAGGAGGCAAAATTGTGTGTGTTGAGGTTGAAGTGGTCGAGGCATCTCTCCACTACAATATCTTGTTAGGGAGGATTTGGACCTATGCTATGCAAGCAGTAGTTGCTACAGTTTTTTGGGTCTTGTTGTTTCCACATGAGGGATGGATCATGACCATTGATCAATTGTTTTTCTCCCGTCCTAACCCTTCATTGGGGGCATCCATGGTCCCAATGATTGATAACCCTCAACCAGGTGTTCTCAACATAGGGGTTGGTTTGTTCCCACCTTTGATGGGTACTTTCAATTACCCACCTCCTCAAGGCGATGTTAAGTTCATATCTGACCACCATAAGATTGAGATTTTCCAATTTTCATCGTTTCACATGAATTACTTCAACGATCCATGGATTCTTCCTTCCCCATCGACCATGATGGAAGGGATAGGGAACCATGGTATGCCCATGCCCTTGTTTGCGGTAGAAGTGGCATACTCTTTAACCCAACAAGCTTCCGCCAACCCCGATATGACTCCCACACAAAAGTTAGATCCGATTCTAGAGCCTATTTGGGCTCAAGGTTCCCTCGCTGATACAGATTCTTTAGACTTAGTCTTGCCCTCAGATGAAGTAATCATTGAAGCAATGACTAGTCCAGACAAACCCTTGGATGATCTCCATCACAGATCTTACCTCCTCCCAAAGTTAAAAAGAATTGAAGTAGGTAAATTCACTTTGACTATGATTGGAGATAGGCCTTGTCCTATCAATCCTTTGGTTACGCATGTTTTTTATGCCAAGGGTAATATGGAAACCATTTTTGAAACTATACCTATTAACATCTCCAGAACCCCTGGCGTCATGGAGAATGTTTTCATCAGAGCTGACTGCTCCCCTGAAGAGATTCAAATATACATGGATTTATTTAAGGAATTCCATGACGTTTTTGCTTGGTCTTACGAGGAAATGCCAGGCATCGATCCAAAAAATGTTGAACACGAAATCATGAGTTATCCTGATGCTAAGCCGATTAGATAGAAGCTTCATCTAGTTAATCCTAAGAAAGAAGCAACAATTAAGGTTGAAGTAGAGAAACTACTCAAGGCAGGTTTTATCTACCCCGTCCATTTGACCCAATGTGTGTCAAACCCTATGCCAATTGAAAAAAAACAAGGTATGATTCGCGTATGTACGGACTTCAATGATTTGAACAAAGCCTGTCCAAAAGATAATTTCCCCACACTATTTATTGACCAGATAGTTGATGAATGCGCAGGTTGCAAGGCCTTTTATTTCATGGATAGTTTTTTCTGGATATAATTAGATACAAATAAAACCTGAAGACGAACACAAAACAACACTCATTTGTCCATGGGGTACATTCGCGTATCGTAAGATTCCTTTTGGTCTAAAAAATGTTGGAGCTACCTTTCAGTGGGCCATGTATTTTTCTTTACACGATCTTAAACGTATCGTCGAGGCCTACCTAGATGATTTAGCATCACGATCTCATAAGAGAACTGATCATCCCACACACCTCTAACTTATCTTTGAGCGATGTCTCTACTTCCAGATTCGATTGAATCCCAACAAACGCAATTTTTGTGTGATGTCGGGTCATCTGTTAGATTTCATAGCTTCAACAACAGGGATCATGGTCAATCCTCTCAATTTTGAGGAAATATTTTAGTTTCCTCCCCCACGTACAATCCTTCAACTTCAAAGCTTACAAGGAAAAGCGAACTTTTTGCGGCGTTTCATCGCAAAATATGGCGAGATCACAAAGAGATTTATGCATTTACTGAAGAAGGATGTTCCTTTTCATTGGGACGAACCCGCTCAACGCTCCTTCGAAGCATTGAAACGTTCCCTGAGGACTGCCCCTCTACTTCGACCACCCAATTATAACATAGATTTCTTATTGTACGTGGTTGTAGCAGAGTCGACCATCGGTATGGTATTAGTTCAAGAGGATGATTTGCTCTCAGAATATGTGATTTATTACTTGAGCCGAGGCATGGTTGGATCGGAACTTAATTATTCTCACATTGAAAAACTTGTGTTGGCAGTAGTTCATGCTATCCAATGGTTCTATCATTATATTTTGTTTCACAAGACCACCGTCATTGTTGTTGTGAATCTTTTTCAATACGTGTTGACATGACGGGTAATCAGTAGAAAGATCAGTAGATGGATATTTTTCCTCCAGGAATTTGACTTAGATTTCGTTCGGTGAAATCCAAAATGTCACTGGTCTTTGTGGAACTCATCTCGGAACTTCCGATCGAGTCAGGTGATGTTATTCCCGAAGAGTTTCCTATTCAAGGAAACATGTTTTTGATAGAATCTTTAGACCCCTGGTATGGATATATACTTGTCTATCTCTAAACATTGAAGTGCCCCGCCTCTGCTTCTCGTGGTGAGCATCGTCGTATACACCATCAAGCCAAGAACTATCTCATACTCGAAGATACTTTGTATCGTCGAGGTGTAGATTGCATCCTTCGTCGATGCCTCACTCATGAAGAAGCCAAAACCGTGTTAAACGATTGCCATACTAGAGTATGTGGTGGTCATTTGTCTAGGTTGGAAATAGCCCAAAAGATTCTATGAGCTGGTTACTTTTGGCCAAAAATAATCAAATATTGTATTGCATCAGTCAAGAAGTGCCACTCATGTCAAATCTTCTCACGGAATATGAGAGCACATCCCGCTCCCATATTTCCTGTCATCACCATTGTCCCCTTCACCAAGTGGGCGATTGATTACACTACCTGCAACCCTCCTTCAGCAAGGGGGAATCATTATATCATCGTAGCATTAGACCACTTCACCAAGTGGGTTGAATCTATGCCAACGTTCAAAGATGATGGTGATACTGCCGCCCTCTTTTTGTTTAACTAGATTATAGCATGGTTCGACATCCCGAGAGACATTGTCACTGACCATGCTAGTCACTTTCAGAACACAATGATGACCGAGTTAACATCAAATCTATGGTTGAGGCAAGAACATTCTCCACCCTACTACCCTCAAGCGAATGGTCAGGTGGAAGCTGTCAATAAATCTCTTAAGACCATCCTACAGCGAACGATCAATTCGGCCAAGTCAAATTGGCATTTGATGTTATAATCGACATTATGGGCCTACCGAACGTCTGTTAAGACTACAACTAGTTTCTCACCTTTTCAACTTGTTTATGGGATGGAATCATTCTTTCCTATAGAGTGCCATATCCCGTCTCTCATGTTGGTAGTACAATTGTTGCCAGACACTTCACCACCTGAAGAGAGTTTATTATACGTCGAGCATCTCAATGAGCAGCGTCAGGATGCAACCTTGGCCAACGAGGCTCACAAACAAAAATTCAAGTGTCAATATGATCAGTTCATTCGTCCTCAGATTTTCTCAGAAGGAAACCTTGTCCTGGTCTATGACCAAGATAAGGACCCCCTGGGGGAAGGCAAGTTCAAACCCATGTGGTTCGGACCTTTCATTGTAAAAGAGGTTCTAAAAAAGGGTGCTTATCATCTTGTAGACTTTGAGGGAAATGCTTTGGCAAAGCCTAGAAATGGGCTCTACCTCAAGAAGTATTACTCATAGGTAGGTTACCTTGGGCAACTTTTTGTAACATATGTATAGTTCCTGTACATTTGCGTTTTTAGTCTTCACCCTTTTTGGTTTAATGGACATGTCATTTTGATGTCATCTTTTTCACTATGGCAGATGTCAAGTGAATTGGAGGTGTTCATTGGGTTTGTGGATGGCACTATCTGACACACTCGGAGGCTTGCTTCCACAGCTTGGGTAATTTACACACCTCAAGGCCAGTTGTTATCTTTAGGAGGTATCTGTTTAGGTAACACCACAAACAATGTTGTCAAATACAGTGTAGTTCTAGAGTTGTTGCGTGATGCTTTGTCGCATGGTATTTCTCATCTCTGGGTATATTTAGATGCTCAGTTAGTTGTGTCTCAGTTAAATGGAGTGTACCACGTTTATGATCCTACTCTACACCGACGGTTCCTTAGGGTACACCTCTTAGAATGAAGCTTTGATTACATTACATATATCCATGTTCCTAGGAGATTGAATCAAGTTACAGATGCCCTAGCTAATCATGTATTAGATTGGCATATTGCACACATGTAAATAAAATCACACACACACACACACATGTAAATACATTGGTAAAATAAATGTAGTCCATAAACACATAAAAAGACATAAAAATCCATATATAATATCAAAAATATTAGATTACATGCGTGGGTGCAAGCTCCTCAAAAATACGTCCAGTAACGAGTCATGGGGCTTATGCCCTCAAAATTATACAGATAGTGCCCTTGGCACATGAAAAGTCAAGCCTAACTAAGGAAGGGTCTTGTTGGCCCTATTATAATGGTCAACGACATTTCCCAAACATTGAAAAAGTCGGACCCACGTCTGTGGTTCCCCCACTACATGAGGCTGCACAGACGGCAAAAGATCCTCGATCTCTGCCATGGGGATTGTGCGAGTTAGCGAGGTAAAGTTTCGCTCTACTCGTCTCAAAACTCTCTCAGCCTCACTAGGTGGAGGTCCTCCTGCTACTGCTGGTCCACCAGCTGTGGCTGGGGCGGCCTTTGGTCGAGGACGTCGCATGTTCCTTGCAAAGTCTGTTGGTCGCATTGGCCCCACATCTACAGATAACAGACACAGCTCTGTCAGATACTCTAGTGTATAAAAAAAAATGATATATATAAAAACAACATAAAAAATTAAATAAATTAAAAATAAAAATAAAAACTTACCCATCTCTCCCCGCTCCTCGTCGGGAGGTACCGGTATCTTAGGATCTCTAGAGAAGTCAATTCCAAAATAGGGGTAGTCCTCTATGACCGGAATCTCTCATGCCCACCAAGCAAAAAATTTGTCGTCAAAGGCTTCAATGGTCCTTCCCCCCCCCCTTCGTGGCAACAGTGCCGCCCATTTGCATAATGCAGGGCTAGAGGCCTGGTGCCCTCATATCACCTCTCTAGGACTGAAATTGGGCACTCTCTCAAAGAATAAAGCATAGAGAATCGTCCTAAATGTGAAGATCCTCTGATTTCACATTCGACACTCTACTAATTGCCTCTTCATACAATCTAGTAATGTGGTGCTCCAGTCAAATATTTGTGCATTTAAGCACTGAAATGCACAATTCATGTGTGCATGGGAAGCCTGATGCAAAGATTCATACCCAGTAATCCGCCTAATGAGCAACACTATCACTTTCAGTGATAAGTTTGAGATCTTGCTTATCAGCACTTGTGAGCTCATTCTGTCTGTGTCAGCTTCACAATGGACTCCAATCAACTCAGATATGTTGTGAGGCCCAGAGGGAAATGTAAGAAAATTGACTAGTTCCCCTCTCCTTGAGAGGCTAGTTAGAAAGTATATATCCTTTGTTGTTGGAGCTAGCGATTTCCCCTCTAGCATAAAGGCCTCTGCGTCGGGATGCCAATAATCCACAAAGGCGTTCAGTAGACTAGGTTGTGCTTTCATGAAAGGATAATGGAAAAACTTTAACAAACCACACTGCAACAATGCAGCAAGAGCATCAGGGTCCTCATCGACCAACAAATCAACATCCTCATGCTCTCTTTCTCTCTAGTGAACATACATCCTGCAAATATTCAAAGTTCAGAAAGGTTAACTCTTGTTTTTTTTAATTTTTTTACACTAAATGGAAGGTCCACATGGGCTGTAGTACCCACAGTTTTGTGTACACTTGGGTTGTCATAAGGCAGCCCACATGTACACTCGAGTTGTCATAGGATAGCCCACATGGACGTAGGGACGAACTTTTAAAGCCCAACGCCCCTCCAAAAAATGAACTTAAATGCATAAAGAAAGAATTAAATTGCAAGAGGGGGTAGTGTATACTTACTTGGTCCAAGAGGATGGTTGTTTCGTCCACAGAGGCTCCCAGAATCAACTCTTTTCACAAAGGGGTATTTTTGGCTTTTAGTCAATTTCTCAATTAGCAACAGTGATAATGAGCTGCCAGCTTCTATTTATAGACTTGTTGGCCTCTTTTTGTCAATTTTTGGACCCTTTTGTCATTTTTTCTAAACTGAAAATCATATAGTATCATTCATGACTTTTCTTTGGATTGTCACGAGAAGTGTTCTTCGGGTATTGAGAAACTTTTTGGAGTTTTGGATTGTTTTGAAGGTCCTTTGGTAAAAATCCATTTTTTCCAACTTGTTGCATTTAAGATAGGATTCCACCTCCACTTTATACATCTTGTTGTCTTTTCTGCTTTTCCATAGGATCGATCCCATTTAGTTGCAACATGGAACCATCATTGTTGCTTTAGGAGTGTCGTACTTTAGTGGTAGAGCCTACCTTAACATGGATGCCCTAGGTAGATCCTGGTTGTATTTTGGTCTCCATGCTGTCACTAATGACTATAGGCCCTAGAGTCCTTACCAGTTTTTCCTGATTACGAGTTTGAGCCTCATTTGCATGATTCCTTATCACTCTTTACCTCACCCTCGGGACTCCCAAAACTTAATGGGTCTTCTTTTAATCTCTTTTCAAACCCTCTAAACGTGAAAATATTGTCAAGCGATCTTGTTGACCTTCATGCTTGCTAAACTAAAATTTGAAGTTACATCTGTCCGGTGGTAGTTTACCCCTTTTTCGGTCTGGATGGTCAACTATACGAACAAAGGTATACTCTAGAAGCCTTGATTCTCTAGAAGAGTATTCTCAAGTATAGTTTTAACCCTTTTTCAGGCCTGAGAGACTAAATTTGCGAAAAGGAACCCCCACTGAGTCCATAGTTAAGCTCTTTTTAGAATCTCTAAAATTGAAAAGATCGTCAAGTGACCTTATTCTTTCACACTCGTTAAAATGGTCCAGAAGAACATTCATGATGGAGTCCATAGTTAATCTTTTTTCAGACTCCCTAAAAATGAAAAAATTGTCGAGTGATCTTGTTTTTATCACACTCGTTAAAATGGTTTTGAATAGACATCTTTTCGGTGCTAGTTTACCCCTTTTTCGAGGTGACTAGACTACCTTCAAAAAAGGTACCCCAATGGAGTCTCCTTTTACATTTTATCATACTCTCTAGAAATGAAAAAACGTCGAGCTTACCTTCTCTGGGGTCATTAAACTTACATCGAAGGACATTATCATAGCGTCTTGTTAACCACATTTGCATTCCTGCGTCTTTGGCCTAATGTCGGCTCCATGTTGCTCTCAACTGAACCATCTGAAGCATGCCTCATAACGCAAGCCTTATAGCACTGTGCCTTTGCGTCTTGACACCTTGACCCCGGGAGGGATTTTTCTGAGTGTCCTTTCTCTGAACATCAGTCTTTTCCTTGCGCCTAGAACTAGTATGTTTGCAACACTCATTCCTCCTTTGTAACGTAGCATTCTTTTATTCTTTTTCCAAGATTATTGAAAAAGACAAAAAAAAATCAAATATACCCAAAAAAGAGGAAGGGGAAAGTATTTTCTTTTTATTGGCAGCACAATGAGCCACCCTTGGACCAATAACATCCTTTCATTTGTTTGTCAAGCTCTGGGATTTAATATGACCTTAGGAAGTTTTTCTCTCTACATAGAGTTGTGTCCTCCTCTGTTTGGTTATTATTCAAAACATATGGAGAGTTTGTGTTGCCTCCTGCATCTTGAACTTATGTTAATGCCATGCTACCTAAGTCTCATCATTTGTCGTGCTATTGTACAAGGGAATTTTTTACCAAGCCTGAGTCGGCCTCTCTGCAGTTTGTCTCTTGCCCTCATGCCCGACCATCCTGAAAGTCTAATCAAGTCTTTGTTCAAAATCAATGAAGCCTTCAGTATGATCATCAAGATCCTATAGTCCATGCTTGAAGAGTCATCGAAGACCTTTGGGTAGTGAATTCATACACTCATATTACACTCCTACCTGAGTTTTGAATATTTTGAAGTTTTTTCTCGAGCTATGAAGACCTCATCTCCAACCATCAGGCCTTATCAACTTCTATAAGATGAATACTATACATGTATATATTTTTTATTTCAAGATGTAGATCCATTGTGTATTGCTCTTGACTACACTTTATATAGTTATATGACATGGATCTGCAGTGTATTTGATTGGCAGCCATGATTTTATTTCATCCTGAGCATGGGTATGCCCGCCTCGGTGCGAAAATTGTTATTTTGTAGATTGCACCTCCCGATTTCTGGTCCCTGGGCTCACTGGTTTGGTATGTTGATAAATATTGATAATGTATTTCGTCCATCATATGCTCTTCTGACCTCATACATTAGGGGGCATCTGTTATAACCCTAATTTGCACCAGACATGCTTACGTGGCATCAGGTCATCTCATATTCCTTCTTTTCCAAGCTAGTACTGAACAACTCTTCTTAAAAACACCCTTTTTAAAGGCACATGTGACCTGCTCCATTACATCTCGCATGTACACTCTAGCTAACCCACTACATCCCACATGTACACGCTAGCTGACCCACTATAGCTCGCGTGTACCTACAAAAGAACGAAAAATGGAAAGTTGCTAACAAAACACACAATTCTGTGTAAGTTAACTAAGCCTTTCGACCATGCATGTCCAATCACTTGACCAAATACCTAGCTCCTTCTAGCCTATAAAAGAAGGGCTAGGGGTCCCATTTGAAAGGATAAAAATCAGAGTAAAGAAAATATACCCAAATTAGCATTCCCCTTGCCTCAACTTTTTTCAACTATTGTGTGAAGAGAAGCATATACAGAAGGAGTTGGAGCACAGTTGAAGAGGAGCCCAGGACCAGATTCGAGGAGTCGTGGCCGATCTCACTATTGTAAGGTATTCTTGTGAGATTAATAAAAGAAGTACTTTTCCCAACCTCCATATGAGGTTTTCATTGTTTGAATATTGATTACATGTTGATTAAATATCTAACCCATTAGTTCATAGATCAAATGCATGTGGAGTTCTTTGTTTGTCTTTTGTGAATGCAGGTCAACATTGGGAGAAGAGATGCAGTTGAAGATCGACCAAGCATGAAAAGGGATCGACATCGAACACAAAAAATAAGGTACGACAACTTGATCTCTTTAACCTTGTATTTGCATATGAATAATGGGGTTTAGGCATGGGATGATGGTAGAAAGTAGGAAGCTTTAGGTCATTTCTGCATGCATGATAAAACCCTTAGTGCTAGTCTGTAGGAGGGATTTCCCACCCACAACAGACATACACACTCGGCGTTAATAATATCTAGTTAAAAAAGTAATGTAGACACAGAAATAAGATGGAAAGTAAGGACGTAATTGTCACTGGACAATCTTAACCAAGGTTGCGAGCTCAAATTCTCGATTTGGAAAAAGTGTTCTTCATGCATGGCGCGATGGGATAAATAGGAAACTCAGCAACGGATTTCTTGCAACGGGTATGAGGCTTCATTAACTCTTGTTCTGTCCATCATGGTGCAGTCCATCAGTCAGATGGCAAGCCATAAATGTTTTTCCAGCCGTTCGGAGCATCAGTCGAACAGATATATCATCCCCAACAACTATATTTCTTCGCCACAACGAAGTGACCTATGTCGATGTTCTGATATCTCAACGAAGCTCAAATTCTGCAAATTTTCCTTCTGTGAGGATCCCTCTAGAACCTTCTGTAATATTTCAATCTTATCCCTCTTCCTACTTAGCTTCCTAGCCTTCTTTCCAGTGAGCTTCGTCTCAGTATTCTTCTTTTCATTTTGATTCTTATCTTCTTTAGATATAGTTACTACGCATTGTTGAGAATATTCCAGGGTTTACATCTCGTCTGCCTCTGGAGTAAGTACTTTAGTATTTTGAGAGTATTTTAGTGGTCTTGTATATTTGACATCAGAGTCTCTAGGGTCAAATATATTTGATCTATTTTCCTGTTCTTTAATCAATTGAGAGATATTTCTGGTCATGAAATCTTTTAACTATTGTTTTTTTCTGTTTTGAGGCTTCTTCTTCTTCTTTCCGTCTGGCTTGATCTCTTTCAATCCAAGGTTTCCCTAGTAACATGGTAAACAGGGCATTGTTTTAAATACATTTGATAATCTCAAAATATTCCTTTGTTGAAGTTCCATTGACAGTCGTAGATATCTTAGCAATCCTCCCACATAAACTTACCAGCTTCCCTCTGAATAGTCATATTCCTCCTAATGAATGGATCATAGCAGGCTTCCCTATAGCTTCCCAAGTTCTTTCTAGCATAATATTCACTTGTTTCTCTTCATCAAGAACATCGTCAATGTTGAAGTCCCCTATTCTTGCTTCAATGCATTTTTTTTCTTTGAAAACCTCTGATAATATGACATGTCAGTGGGCATTTAGGGTCTCCTTCATTTGTATCAATACTTTCTCTAATTCTTGTTGGGGTTCTTCCTTTTCTAGATCTACCTTAGGGTTTTCTTGGTTTAGATTCATTCCTTCAAGCTTAGTGATCATTCTAGGGTAATCCAACACTTCATAGTCCATAGCCTTACAACAAACACAACTAGGTATTCTTCCAGGGAATTCCTTAGCAGGATGTCCTGGTCTTGTGCAACTATAACAGAGGGTCAATCCTCTCTTTATTTTAAATGGTCCCTAGATCCCTTTATACTGCGACTAGGATCATAGGAGTTAACCTACAACACATTCTTTCTAGGATCCTGCATCCATTTGTTAGTCCAAACATTTTTTCTATTCATAGGTATAATATATCTTTCATTATTCTTATCGAATCTATTCATATAAAACCTTCTTTCATCCATTAACACCCTAGCTTTCAAACTAGGACAAAACCTATCAGATATACCTAGATCCATACTCTAGAAACACAAATTTTCACCTATCTTACTTTTATAAAGCACAAATCTTTAAGATCTAAGACTTCTTTAACTATTCTTACCTTTAACAGAGCACAAAGTTTACAGATCTTACCTCTTTCAATTAGAACTTCTTCCTTTTACCTTCCTTGGAGCACAAAGCTTTTAGATCATACTTCTTCTCTACACATCCGACCTTCTTTCTTCAGATCGGACTTATTTTCTTAGCACAGAGCTTATTAACCGAGTAGGGTACTGCACGCTAGGGCACATATCTACGCACAAAGATTTCATTTTCACAAGCCTCTTCTTCCTTAGTTCCCAACAATTGCAGTTTCAGGTCTCGGCAATGGAACCATTTGTTGGCACAGGGGTAGACCCAGGGTTCAAAGCTCAAGAGCGCACCAAGAAATCCCTAACTACTGACCCTTTCGTAAATACCTGCGAAGTCAATGAAGTCTCACCCGAGGTAGAGGAAGGGGTGGTTGCAGGACTCAAGTGTCCACAACCTTAGCTGAGACACAGATATGCGATTATATCACTTACAGAGTACTTAGCATAGACCATTCGTCAATATTCAACCCTTATTATACTTCGCAGATAACACAAAGCATCGCAACATTCACTTAGATCTAATGTATTTCAGCACTTATCAGTAGTAAAACAGATCAGATCTGGTAGATCAGCACTAATCATCTTTTTACATGTCATATCTAACATTCACACACCTCTATAAGCACAAATCATAATACACAGATTTACATGGTTCACCCCCACCCTGGGGATACGTCCACCAACTCTTCTTCTTTATTAGCATCTTCAATCGGTTACAACACAGAGCCACCAAAAACCTTCTTCGCATAGGACAGAATATTTGTGCAGCTAACTAGATCCTTCTTCCTTATGTTATAGCACAAAGCCTTCCACAACTCCTTACAATGACTTGCACTTATCCCTGCAAGCCTCTTACAATCATGCACAGAGCACTTACAAAACTATTAGCACTTAGCTTACATCACATACATCCCTTTATCTTTCGATAGATTCCTAGATATCTATTTATACATTACACAAGTGGGCCTAAGCATGGGTAAACCCACAGGATGACATCCCTTTCCCATTACATATTCCCAAAAACCCGAAAGGGACCCAAAAATCGACCGAGATTCCACAATCTCCGCTTCATCTGGCGCTCCATCTTCAACAGGCTATCGAAGTCCCAAAAATGGTCAAGCATGACCAAGTATCTCCCAAAACTTGGTCAAGGGCCAACAACACGTAATGTTTATCATTGATGAAGTGTTTTATTTAATCAAATGATCCTTATCTCTTCGGATTTGTGGAGCCACCAAATTTTTAAAGAAGTAAATCACTGAGGTCACTTCGGAGCTTTGCACTTCGAGCGTTTCAATATGTCTAAACAATGAAAACCCCTAACACCGAAATGTTGAAGTTATTAAGGCTAATTCAAGGTTTAAAGCATGATAAATTAAAACATAAGAATTATTAGTAGAAGATTAACTTCTCCTTGATTTCGGCCTTCGGGAGATCTCTACCCTCTTACATTCAAAACCTCTGAAAGTCGAACTGCCAAATTGTTAATAATGTTTATGATTGGTTAGAGTTAATGATTGGAATGATTATTTTTTTATTTTTCATCAATGCAAAAAACTTACATAATTTTTTTGTTTTGCGTAGGTTAATGGCGCCATCAGAACTTAGCGGAATGTTGAACTAATTCGAGAGTCTGATAAACTAGGCGAAAAGACCAAATATAGCAGAGAAAGGGGTAAATAGAACAAAAGGGGGATTTAAAATCACTGGAGTGTTAAATCTACGAAGTGGAATATCTGATGCCATGTGTCCTTTGAGTTCAACGATGGAGATTTATTTCAAAAATATGGGCTTCGGGACTTCGACAATCCTCGCTTCACAACATCGCAAACATTTTAAAGAAATTATCCCAGAAGCATAGGATCCCATGCCGTGTGTCCTTTGAGTTCAACGATGGAGATTTATTTCAGAAATTCGGGCTTCAGGACTTCGGGAATCCTCGCTTTAAAACATCTCAAACCTTCCAAAGAAATTATCCCTGAAGCACAGGATCTCATGCTGCATGTCCTTTGAGTTCAACAATGGAAATTTATTTCGAAAATCTGGGCTTCGGGACTTTAGGAATCCGATCTTCGGGACTTCAGGAATTCTCACCTCACACATTCGGATTTCTTCCGAAGTAGTTATCTCTGAAATGGGAGATCTGGGGTTGTGTTTCCACTTTGATCAACAGTCGCGATGGAATTCAAATATTCGAGAGTTCTTTACTCAACACTTCTCACCTACCACAGAGTACGAACTAGTCGAATATAGAGATTGTCTGATAGGTATCCCCCACTCAGATCGATGGATAGGAATACGATGAATATTTCTCCACATGTGACTAAGAGTTGTGACCTCAGCTCAAACTTTGGGTGCATATATTACTTTGTGATATCTGACAACTTATCTCTCTCTTGCCTAGATCAACGGTCAAGGACAATTGTAGGGTGCGGAGTTGCATGGGAATTAATTTCGAGAGGCGGTCCTGCAATTTAAACCATGGTTTTCTCTCGGGGTTACGTGGCATCACTAGGTGTACTGCAAGATGAAAAGCGGTTTACTTCAAAACCACCTCCACACTCCCCAGCATAAGATTGAGAAGAAGAAAAGGATGTTGGAGAAACACTTGTCATCCACGTCATGTATCTCATTCGCCCTCCAGCCTATTACTCTTTCCACATTGGTTACTACATTTACCTCCATTACAGTTTCATTTTTTCATGGACGATTACTTTTCCTATCTCCATTATCCATCTCTTGATGAACCATGCAGATTTATCCATCTGATTAGCCTTCTTTCTTTGAATAAGAGTTTCTCACAGTAGGTGAAGAGATAGAAGAAAATGACAGTGAATCCCATCGTTTTTCACACCCTGTCGTTTCATTTTAGACATAGTTAGATATTGTAATAAGTCCAACCATTTTGAGTGGTGGATTTTTTTTTTATAAATACACAGATTCAATATCTACACCAGGCTGCTTCTTGTCGAACATAATAAAGAAAAATATCCTTTTGAGAATTAATACAAGTGCAGACATGGATTCCAAATTTCGTTTATCTTGAGTTATGTGTTTCTTTTTTTCTTCCATATCTCATCATTTCTCTATGTATTCCTTGATAAATTCTTGATTTCAATTTAGTACGAAAACTATTGCAGTCATATTTCATTAGTAATTTGTTAAGCAAACAGTCTTTCCTCTACATTTACTGCGAGTTAAGAAAGACCTGTGAGTTGTTTGGATTACTATATTTTATACTTTCTTCAATGTTATGCTTCCTATTTTCTTCTACTACAACAAAGTTAGATTATTAATCAATTGATGCCTTTCTTTGTTTAACAGTTTAGTGTTTTTCTCTCGCATCATTCGATTTTTCAATTTATAATTAGACGTGAAATATGGCCTCTGGCTGATAGGTTGTTAATTTCATTTAAGGAACTTTTCTCATACAACTAAGGTAGAAAAATCACACCTTAAAACTTTCCTTTAATTCCTGATGCCTGACATTATTCTTTGATCCTTAATTTTAATCTCAGGAACAACAAATTTTTGGCGTCGTTGTCGGGGATGGAGAAATGAAGTTATTTTTTCCTAGGAGAACAAAATGGTAAGTTTCTCTCTTTGATAGTGAAAAAAGATTGAATACAATAATAAGGCTAATTTTTATCTTTCAATTGGCGAATCCTCTACAGATAAACTGGAATTTGGTAGAAAGAATACCAGGAAGAACCCAGATGATCAACAGAATATGCCTATATCCGATCTAGAAAAACTATTAAAACCAAGGGGATACCTCAAGCAGACTGTCGCATCCAAAAGTAAGGTTTACCAATCCAAAACCATGGAAACTAATGCTAAGTTTCCACTTGAACTGTCAATCCCTCAAGAAGGTTCCACACAAATCCACTTCAGAGATACATCAATGGATAAACTTGAAGCTGAAACCATAAACCTCGAGCTTCTTTTACCCGAGATAAAATCTGAGACTGATTTGACTTCCCCCTTTACTAGTAAAGGTAAAATATCCCTTTCGATACCCAAATTTATTAATATTCCTTCGTTCCTTGAAGTAAAGGTTTCATTTCCCAAAACTCTAAAGAGTATATCTCATACCCTGATTTAACTCCTATTGGTTCTCCTTTTTATATATCCTGTAAGTCCAAAGAACCCAATCCTCATTTCCCTTTTCCCCGTTTTTAAGATTTTTTGTATCCTAATGTTCATTTTCTAGAATCTCCTTTGCCTCATCCCGAAGTAGTTGAACGGTCACTACAAGTTTTTGGAAATCCTCTCTATAATTCCCAAACTTCATCCCCTAGACTCTCAATGGCTACTGCGATAGGAGGTGGCATTGGAGGTGGTGGTGCAGGAGGTGGTAAAGGACTACCTCCACCCCCTACTATTTTTTCCAAGGTAGCAGCAAGATACGCTCCTTTGGTCCTTCCTCCCGTTCTTCACGATTTACCCAAAAATTATATAAAGAACTTACCAAAATTCAAAATATAAGGGGACTTAACTTCTATAGAGAACATAAAAAAATTTGACCAATTCGTTGATATCCTTGGCATTGAACATGAGGATGTTTACTCAAGAATTTTAGTGCATACTTTCGAAGCCCAAGTAAGAATTTGGTTTCGAGGGCTCACGGTAGGTTCCGTAGGGTCTTATGACGTGTTAGAAAATGCTTTTTTAAGATAGTGGGGAGAAAAGAAAGACCACTTGTACTATCTGATGGAATTTGGGGCTTTGAGGAAAAAGAATTTCGATTCAGTCCTAGAATTCACCCAGAGGTTTAACAAACTCTATCATAAGATTCCAGAAGAAGTTAAACCTTCTCAACCCACAGCTAAAGTGACTTTCGCAGGGGCTTTTGAGCCCGACTTTGCCCTAATTTTCAGAGAAAGGATATCTTCTACCATCATGGGAATGCGGGATGATGCCATAGAAATCGAGTCGAACATGATGGCTTCAGGTAAACTAAAATCGAAGGTTGATATAGGAACCAAAGAAACTAGATGCTTAAGGGAACAATTAGGACCCTCCGGATCTAGGAGATCCGTGGACAAAAAAATGGATGACATGGCTAAGATAATCAAAGAATTATCAAACAAAATACATATAATCGAACTAGACCAAGCTAAGCATGATCCATTCGCTAGAAAATATTTTAAAAGGAATCCTAACCCCCAGATCCAATAGAGACAAGTAAAAAACAAAGATCAAAAAATCAAAGTCCCATTTAAAATATAAACTTCATGAAAAGTTATGATATGGAAGACTATGATGGGTTATATGAAGATATAAACAATCTCAGTGATGATGACCAATAAACTCACCTAACCAGACAGGATTACAAAATATCATTAGACCAAGAACCCTTGTTTGGAAATGAGGAAAGTATAAATAATTTGGGAGAGTCTAATTATCAAGGAATCATCGAATCTATAATGGTCAAGCTTCAACATAAATATAATTTAAGTCCTAGAGATAAAAATTCTACAACTGCTCCATCGAAGAAGATCTTGTCCAGAAGTAAAACGAATGAGGCAGCTCAACCATCCACTAAAACACAAGCTGACAAGACAAAAACAATTGAAATGCAAGTTGCCAAAACAAGGACAACCGAAACAAAAACAACGCAGACTAATAGGCCAAATAAAAAAAAAATAGAGATCCAAAACAAAGAAGCTGAAAGATAATCGAAAGTTTCAACCTAGAAAACAAAATTAATAAAATCAAAATTCTTGTACCTCTGGTTGAACTGGCGAAAAATCCAATGTATAGAAATCAAATTTCCAAGATGATACATTTTTCATATGCTGAAAGTCATGCAGATGGTATTAATTTAGAATATGATAGACCTACTATAATGTTTGGTCCACATAATTAAAATGCCAAAGATTATGTCGCTCCTTTTTATATTACGCTGACTGTGCATGATCACCTACTCCATAACTGTATGTTGGATTCTGGAGCATCCCACAACTTAATGGCCAAATTTATTATGGCAAATCCGGGTCTCGATATTACTAGACCATACCGAGATTTGTATTTTTTTTATTCAAGAATAGATTAATGTCTTGGTATGATTAAATATTTGGTAGTTAATATTCCACAGATTTCTGTAAAGAGTATTCTTATGGATGTAGTTGATGTTGATGTCCCTACAAAGTATGGCATGTTGTTATCCAGGTCTTGGGGTGCCAATCTCAGAGGATCACTTCAACTAGACATGACGTATTCTACGATCCCAATCTTCGGTGGACAATTCACCCATCTATACAGAGAAACAAGGTTGACATATACTGTAAGTGGCCCGCAGAACCCAAATAATTACCCTATATATTTCACCAATTAGGATTTAGGAAACTGTATATTATCAATTGATGATGGTTTCGATGAATGTACAGAATAAATTTGTACAGAAGAAGAAAACCAAAAAGAAAAAATAGAAAAAACAAACACAAATGTAAACAATGTAGGAGTTTGGAAAAAAAAAATTCATGGTGCTTTTGTTGGATCATGTTGTCATTGATGCCAATGGTTTGTCATTGATACCAATGGTTTGATTACTTGGGAGATTGTTGGATCATATGTCATTGATGTAAATGGTTTGGTTTGATTGATGTCATTGGTTGATGTCAAGTAATTGA
>ML810127.1:38762-55919 GCA_009831015.1 Picea engelmannii
AACTGGTTATAAATGACAACAATGGGTAATGAATAAATGTTGAATGCTAATTGATGAGTTTTTTGTGCAAGAGGGCAGTTTTGGGAAAAAGAGCCCCACACTCATTCACCCCCCCCTCTAAGTGTGGTAGGTGTGTCCAACAGCTTTGTCCTGGGAAAGATCAGGAACTAGAGTGTTTTTTGTGGCACCCAGAGATGAATTCATTATTACTTTATCATATATATTGCAGTGGGAAATTGATTATACAAATATTGTTTTGGAGTATGAAGCTCTGGTCTTAGGATTAAAAGCTGTTAGGAAATTGAAAATTGAGAATCTAATAGTTTACGGTGATGAAGAGTTGATTATAAGAAAGATAAGGAAATACTATCAATCCAAACATCCAAGGCTAAGGTTGTACAGAAACTGGGCCTGGGATTTGATAGAATTTTTTTTCTCATCGTTTAATATTCATCATATTCCTAAGGTACAAAACAAACAAGGTGATTCTCTAGCAAAAGAGGCTACTACTTTTATGCCACCTACTGTCCTAAATATAAAGTATCACATATAAATGAGGCATAGACCTTCAATACCAAATAATGTTCATTACTGGCAGGTCTTTGAAGACGATGAGAAGATCAAGCAATTTCTAGAAATGGTTGACTAATTTTCTGAAATGCACATTGACCAGGAATCTAAATGACCCTACTTGGATCATGCAGGAAGGTGAAGATCCTCAGAAGTTCCAGTATAAGATCCCTAATCACCGCATGTTGGTGCTAAAAAAAAATCAGATACCTAAAGGTCTGATTCCTTTAGAAAGATTATTTGATCATGATGATATTCCCCTAAAGTCTACTTTGCAACCTCAACCCAAAGAGGTTGAATATTGTAATATAGGCACTAACGAAACTCCTAAACTGGTCAAAATATCTAAATACCTTCCACCTGAAATGAAAAGTGAATATGTTGAGTTACTCAAACAATACAAATATGTCTTCGCTTGGTCTTACAATGAACTGAAAATCCCTTTAAAGATGGGCATCAAACCTTTCAGGCTGAAACTTAGACAGATAAATCCTATACTTCTACCTATAATAGAAAGGGAGGTAAAAACGCTCCTTGATGAAAATATTATTGTTCCACTCAGACATTAAGAGTGGCTAGCCAACTTAGTTCCAGTCAGGAAGAAGAATGGTGAAATCAGACTTTGCATAGTTTTAGGAATCTAAATAGATCATCTCTTAAAGACAATTATCCGCTCCATAAAATGGATCACGTTCTGGAAAAATTGGTCAGGGCTAACAGAATGTCTATGATTGATGGCTTTTCAAGTTACAATCAAATTGCGGTCCATGAAGATGATAAAGAAAAAACCGCATTTACCACTACATGGGGTACTTTCATGTACGATAAAATGCCATTCGGTACGATCAACATAGGGGCCACCTTCCAACCAGCAATGGACATCGCCTTTGTCAGCAAGAGATATAAGATTGTCGTTATTTATCTTGATGATTTAACTATTTTTTCTAACTTTGACGCAGAGCACTTGGTACACCTCAAACAAACATTCGAGAAATGCAGAAAAATTTGTTTGTCACTCAACCCTAAGAAATCCCATTTTTCAATGCAGGAAGGTAAACTCTTGGTCCACATAGTGTCTAGAAAAGGATTCAAAATCGATCCTAAAAGAATTGAAGCTATAAATACAATAAATATTCCTAGGAACAGAAAGGAAATCCAGTTTTTTTTAGGATTTTTTTTTTTTAAGAAGATTCATTCCAAACTTCGTTTAAATATTTAAAATGATTATAGATATTCTCAAGAAGGATAGTGAGGTCAAATGGACAACTAAAGATAAATCATCCTTCGAACGCATCAATAAAGCTATAGGAGAAGCATCGGTGCTGGCCAACCTAGATTATATGAAATAATTCTTGATCTTTTCATTCGCATCCAAACATACTATCAAAGTTGTGCTCTTACATAAGAACGATGAAGGTTTCGAGCAACCGATAGCATTTTTCAGTAAAAGTCTCAAAGATGTCGAACATAAATATGATATACTAGAAAAATAGGCATATGCAATGGTGAAAGACCTCAAAGCCTTCAGGACTTACGTGTTGCACTTGAAAGTAATTGCCTACATGTCAAATAGCTCTGTTAAAGATATATTAGTTCAACCAGATAGTGACGGAAAGAGAGGTCGATGGCTAGCCAAGATTCAGGAATTCGATCTTGAGGTAAAATCGACTAAACTCATCAAAGGTCAAGGCTTGGAAAAACTATTGGCAGAATCAAACTTCAGAGAACTGGGGATAAACCACCTAGAATCCCATGGATAGCTTTCATACATAGAATAACTTGATGACCAACCACCTACGAGGAAAATCCAAGAAACATTTTCCTCCTCGGCTTGGTATAGAAACATAGTTTCATACCTCCTAACTCTTAAGTGCCCAAGTGATATGACTCCTTCCAAGGATGGAAGAAGTTGCACGCGGTAAAATATTGCATCATGGATAGCCAACTGTATTAGAATGATCCTGTAGGATTTTTACTAAGCTTCTTAGTAGAATCTGAAACGGAGAATGTCATAAATGCGTTTCATGAAGGGGTGTGTGTAGGACATCATGCCTGGAGGGAAGCGACCTATAAAATCCTAAGAGTTGGATACTATTGACCGAAATTGTTTATCGATGTGAATAACAAATTCAAAGCCTGTAACCCCTATCAACTATTCTCAGGAAAGAAAAATCTTCCCGCACGACCCTTGATTTTGGTCAAAATAAAAGCTCTGTTTCAACAATGGGGTTAGGATTTTATTGGAGAAATCCATCCACATTCAAGTGCACATCATAAATGGATTTTAACCGCCACAGAATATTTCACTAAATGGGTGGAAGCCATTCTGACATGAAATGCTACAGACCGTGTGGTGATCAATTTCTTAGAAGAAAACATTTTATCGAGATTCGACTGTCCTCAGAATATAGTTACTGATAATGCCCAAGCTTTCAAATCCATGAAAATGGTCAGTTTTTGTCAAAAGTACAACATTGTACTCAGACATTCTACAACCTACTATCCGCGGGGAAATGGATTAGTTGAATCATCGAATAAGATCCTAATCACCACAATAAAAAAGGTGCCAACTGAAAATAAGAAAGCCTAACACATTCATTTGAAATATGATTTGTGGGAAAATTGAATTGCCACTAAGAAATCGATCAGAATGTCTCCTTTCCAAATGGTGTACGGTACTGAAGTGGTCCTCCCCATAAATCTCGCTATGCCCATGATGAACCTTTGGCAAAATGTGAAGGAAGAGCCGAACGATGTTACCAGAAGAATAAATTAGTTAATTGAAGTTCAACAAAATAGGGTTGAGGTGGACGAGAAACTTCAGAAATATCAAGATAACATGAAAGCTTTGTTTGATAAAAAATATAAAGATAGGGAATTTTTCCCTCGTGACCTAGTTTTGAAGTGGGATCCTAGAAAGGAAGACACGGGAAAGCATGACAAGTTTGATCACATCTGGTTTGGACCTTTCAGGATCACAACTTCTGAAGGAAATAATTCATTCTTATTAGAAAACCTTGATGGGAAAATCCTTAATGCCCCTATCAACGGGTGTTACCTGAAACAATTCATGCAATAATCAAATTCCAAACTCCCATTGTACATACCGGTTTGATTTTCATGTTTTGAATTGAAATATTTGGTTTCTTTGGTAAGTTTTTACTTTCATTGTAAATAAGGCCAGGTTTGTTGATTTCATAAAAACAGAAATATAAAAACAAGTAACTCATATCGTTTCTTTTCTATAGAATTTTCTGACATTTATCATGTTATTTCCAGGCATAATACTTACTGATAGTCGAGAGATAAAGATGTATCAGAAACCAACACTTACTCTTCATAACATTGGCTTTATCTCAAAACAGGTGATAACTGAACGGTTTACTTGATTGAAAATATAAAGAAAATCTGAGGTATGAGCTTCTACCCAACCGACCCAAGCTAAATTTTCAAGGGGATCTCACTAAATATGAAAGAAGTATCATTATTATATATATTATCACCTGATCCACAACCAGAGGAATATAAAATTACAGCTTAATTTTAAAAAGTCTTCTCTAAGTAAAATAAAATTTATAAAAAGAAAATAAGAATAAAAAGACCTTAAAAAAAATTGAGAATCAATAAACGAGCTCATATAGGAATAACCTTGTTCACAGCAGAACATTTTGAATCCTCATTTTGTTTTATCCTTCCCATCCTCAAGTTTTATTTTCCTATGATTCTCAATACCTCTCCTTGGTCTTCATAGAGAGAAAATACTTCACCTTAACTCTGAAAACTCATAAACATGTCTTCAAAACAATGTTGGGAGAAAATTTATACATCCCTTTCAATTTAACTGAAAGAAAGTATGTTTAGACTAATATTAATAACTTTAGCTCTCTTATATAGTTTTAAACTGACTAGTTCGCTCAAGGTTGATCCCTAAAATTTAAAATCCCCTATAAAATCTCCTCAATAGGTGAAGATGTATTGAACGTTGGAAGAAAATTAGTTTCGGAGTATACTAAAAATTTATGACAAACCTTTTCTTTGAATATCTTAAACAGATATCATCCCTTGTATGTTACATATAGATTGATTGCCCCCACTTCATGTATTAAAATAAAGATAGATGGTGAAAGGAAATTCATTAAATGATTTCCCCCATCTAGTCCAAGGCAAATGGTGAAAGGAAATTTGAAAAATCAATTGCCCCCATTTTGTCCAAAAAAGAGATGATGAAAGGAAATTCATTTAAATGATTTCCCTCATCTCAACATTTAAATTCAAAATTACTAATTGAAGTGGTGAAAGGAAACTAAATGGGAGAAATAGATAACTTCACTGGGGTACTGAACAGGCTCGCTGGAAGTGAAGAAATATCTATGATATATGTGTGGGTGTCATACGTATCTACATGATATACTCTGACATCTAATTCTTTTTCAGTGAGATTTACATTCTAAACCAACGAGGGATCCTCATAAAATATGACACATATACTTAACCTTGATGCGAACAAAATCGATCAAAGCTTGATATTTCGGCTAAAGTTGCTTTGATTATCTTCAACAAATCCGAATATAGTTTTAAGAAAGAGGAATTTCAAATATCCTAACTGAAGGTCATGATTTGATTTGTTTTAAGGTTTTATAAGTTTCGGGTGAAACTCTTTTTCTCAGTATGATCCTTTTCCTAATATGTTTAACAAAAATGCAATAATGACTCCATTTACCCAATAAAGGCACTTGGTCTATTGTTCTTCTGCATCTCGTGGGGAGACGTGATCCCTAGATAGAGCCTATGTTGGAACACATATATTTATGAACTTTTGAGTTTTAGTTTCCTCTTTCACGAAAATATAATCTTTCCCAAATCATGAATTAAAGAATAACTTTTAAACTTTAAATCCATTTCATTCCTGGTTAAATAAGAATAAGGCGTGTGTAATGTTCATCGTTGATGAAGACGTTTATTTAATCAAACGATCATAATCTCTTCAGAGTTGTGGAGCTTCCAAATTGTTAAATAAGTAAGTCACTGAGGTCGCTTCAGAGCTTCGTGCTTCAAGCATTTCAATATGTCTAAACAATGAAAACCCCTAACGCTGAAACATTGAAGTTATTAAGGCTAATTCAAGGTTTAAAGAATGATAAATTAAAACATAAGAATGATTAGTAGAATATTAACTTCTTCATGATTTCAGCCTTCGGGAGATCTCTACCCTCTTACATTCAAAACCTTCGAAAGTTGAACCACCAAATTTTTAATAATATTTATGATTGGTTAGAGTTAATGATTGGAATGATTATTTTTTATTTTTCATCAATGCGAAAAACTTACAAAATTATTTTGTTTCGGGTAGGTTAATGGCGCCATCAGAACTTAATGTAACATCAAACTGATTTGAGAGTCTGATAAACTAGGCGAAAATACCAAATATAGCAGAGAAAGGGGTAAATAGACAAAAAGGGGGATTCAAAATCACCGTAGCTCTAAATCTCTGAAGTGGAAGATCTGATGCCAGGTGTCCTTTGAGTTCAACAGTGGAGAATTATTTCAGAAATCCGGGCTTTGTGACTTTAGGAATCCTTTCTTCACAAGATCGCAAACCTTCCGAAGCAATTATCCCTGAAGCGCAGGATCTCACGCCACATGTCCTTTGAGTTCAACGGTGGAGATTTATTTCAGAAATTTGGGCTTCAGGACTTCGGGAATCTGGGCTTCGGGACTTCGGGAATCCTCTCTTCACAACATCACAAACCCTCCGAAGAAATTATCCCTGAATTGCAGGATCTCATGCTGCGTGTCCTTTGAGTTCAATGGTGGAGATTTATTTCGAAAATCTCAGCTTTGAGACTTTGGGAATTCTCACTTCACACATTCAGATTTCTTCTAAAGAAGTTATCGTTGAAATGGGAGATCTAGCATTGAATGTCTACTTTGATCAATGGTCACGATGGACTTTCGATCTTCGAGAGTTCTTTACTCAGCACTACTCGCCTCCCACAGACTATGAACTAGTCGAATATAGAGATTGTCTGACATGTGTCCCACTCTCAGATCGACGGATAGGAATTGCACGAAGATTTATCCACATGTGACCAAGCGTGGTGACCTCAACTCAAACTTTGGGTGCTTATATTACTTTGTGAGATCTGACAGCTTATCTCTCTCTCGCTTAGATCAACAGTCAAGGGAAATTGCAGGGCACAGAGTTGCATGGGACTTAATTTCGAGAGGCAGTCCCAAAATTTAAACCGCGGTTTTCTCTTGGGGTTACATGACATCACCAGGCATATTGTGGGATGAAAAGTGGTTTACTTCAAAAACACCTCCTCACGCCCCCGCAAAATATTGAGAAGAAAAAAAGGATGTTGAAGCAACACCTGTCATCCATGTCATGTATCTTGATCGCCCTCTAGCTTATTAGTCTTACCACATTGGTTACTACATTTACCTCCATTACAGTTTCATTTTTTCATGGACGATTACTTTTCCTACATCTGTTATCCATCTCTTGATGAACCATGCAAAGTTATCCATCTGATTAGCCTTCTCGCTCTGAATAATATTTTCTCACAGCAGGTGAATAGACAGAAGAAAATGACAGTTAATCCCATCTGTTTTCACACCCTATCGTTTCATTTTAGACATAGTTAGATATTGTAAGAAGTCCAACTATTTTGAGTTGTGGAAAATCTTGTATAAATACACAAATTCAAGATCTGCACCATGTTGCTTCTTGATGAATGTAATAGAGAAAAATATCCTTTTGAGAATTAATACAAGTGTGGACAAGGATTCCAAATTTCGTTTAGCTTGAGTTACGTGTTTCTTTTGTTCTTCCATATCTCAACATTTCTCTATGTATTCCTTGATAAAGGTTTGATTTCAATTTAGTACGACAACTACGGCAGTCATATTTCATTAGTAATTTGTTAAGAAAACAATTTTTCCTCTGCATTTATTGTGATTAAAGAAAGACCTGTGAGTTGTGTGGATTAATATATTTTATACTTTATTCAAGGTTATGCTTCCTATTTTCTTCTATTGCAACAAAGTGATATTATTCAGCAATTGATGCCTTTCTTTGTTTAACAGTTTAGTGTTTTTCTCTTGCATCATTCGATTTTGCAATTTAGACTCAGATGTGAAATATGGCCTCTGGTTGACAGGTTGTTAATTTCATTTAAGGAAATTTTCTCATACGACTAAGGTATAAAAATAACACCTTAAAACTTTCCTTTAATTCCCGATGCCTGACATTATTCTTTGAGCCCTAAGTTTAATCTCAAAAACAAAACCAAGAAAATAATGTGACAACAATAAGAGCACTCTTCAATTGGAACAAAAAAGTATAACGACACATGGAATTGACATGACTCAGAGACAAGAAAATTACCCCATTGTAAGACAAGATGAAAACAGGAGCCATGTTCAAGGGAAACAACAATAGTTTCCATAATGGATTACAAAAACTGGACCCATGTTGGTTGTTCTCTTCCTCTTATTTTTTGGGTGGCCCAGGTTCAGATCTCAATAGTTTTCCAACAAAACCCTCAAAAACTATCAGCCCTCCTGGTAAACCAGAAGGCAACGTTGCGCATAGGGTGCACAATGCAGTCTCACCCGAGTTAGATTTTATGGTTTACTAAAATACTCAAGTGATTGCATTCTAGGAATGAGTGGGGATCTGTGATTGTTGTCTTTCTTCCTTATGCATTATCCTTGTTAATTATTCAAGTACTTCTCTGATTTATTCATCTTTAAACCTATGCTCCGATGTTGATATTTCTAGTTTAACCATTCATTCATAAGCTAATGATCAACAGAAAGTAACCATTAATTAACAATCACACATAAAAAAAAAATTATCGTGGTTCACCCCCTCCTGGGGCTATGTCCACAAATATCCTTCTTCTCTGCTCTTTTATTTAATCTGCTACAAAATCTTGTGTTGCGCACATTACATCTTTAGTAATACAATCAATATTAGGGTAAGAACCCTCTGTGAAGTGGCCTATATTACACTAGGATCCACAGCCTATGGCCTAACCCTCAAGGAATACCTTATTTAACTCTTCTACAAGACTTATTACATTCATCAATCCCACAAAATCATGATAATCAACTCTCTTTGTTATGATATGATATCTCTCTATTACACATATACGCATACCTCTATTTTCCTCTACTAACATCACCCCTTCTCCTCGACCTCCTAGGTCCTTATTTATACTCTTTTATGGATTATATCCATTACAATTCTTATCAAAAACCCTAACCCTATCATGGTTAGGCTTTCATGCCTATGCGCCATGTTTCTTTTACTCTTACATGCTGCTTTTCCTTCTTTTTTTGCAAGCTTATTTCTTGCCACMTRTGGCTTGYRCTCTAAAATTAGGTCTTCCTTTCCAAAGTTAGGTCTTTCCCCAAAACAGATCCCTCTCCAAAAATAGGCTTGTGTCCAAAATAAACTTCCTTCTTAAAATAGTCTTTCCCCCAAACTGATATGTGGCTCATCCCGAGCCACTCAAGTGGTGTGTGCTTCTTGTACAACCTTCGCTAAGATGTGAAACTTTCCTTCTAATTCTTCCCATTTGGATCGTGCTTGCACAAATTTCTTTGTGAGATCCTCTACCCTCGGCGTTGTGATATTTTGCATAGTCTTCAATTCTGTTTGCAGGGTCTTCATCTCTTGTGCTCCCTTCAATCACTCTATAATTCTCATGGCCTTTGTCACTGCTTCATCTCCTACATTGCAGTGTTGATTTCCTCCTCTTGTTGGTCTATTTGTTGGACCTTGTCATCTTCTTCCAACGTCATCCATAGTTGCACGATCCTGTCCAACAATTATGTGACCTTTTTGGCTTCTCTCTCCATCATTTCTACTTGCAGGGCTTCCTGTTTTTCCCTTTCAGTTGTATCTTTGGGAGGATTGGTTGGTGTTAAATTTTATTTGAGTTCCTCGATCTCCTTCTTATAATATTCGAGTGTCTGCGAAATGATTTGAATATGTTATTTAGCACTGCTCACGGTTGCCCGCGCGCTGTCTAGAATTTTTGCAAAGACTTCCTTCAGCTTATTCTCCAATTTATCTACATGGTGCTTCTCCTCCTATGTCTCCAGCTGGACCTGCTCTACCACAATTTCTATTCCACCCTTTCCATCTCTGGTGACTTGAAATTCTGTCATATCTTCTTTGGATCATGATTGCACTTCCTTTGTGACAATGAATTGTAGCTTGTACAGTGCCTTTGTTGGTATTTTATCCAATACCAATTGTACCTATGCCAGGTATTTAATTGATGTCTATGCTATGGACTCCTCAAAATACAACATATTTGTTGTTATCTAGAAGCTAGGACTTGCTTGTGCTATGAGTTGGATTGTGTCTTCCTCGTTCTATTCGGTTTTGTCCCTTTCTTCTGTCGGTCGGGGAATTGGTTCATCTCCCCTCTATTTTAGTTGGGATGATTGTATCTATTTTAGGACCTGCTTAATGTCATCCAACTCATTCCTTATCCTTCCTCTTTGGTTCTTTTCCTCCTCATACTCCTCTGTTTCATCGTCCTACACCCTCTCTGCAACTGAAACAACATCATCGTTGGTGATTGTGTATTCTAGGATTTGTTTGTGGGCCTTGGCCTTCTTACGTGGCCCACCTATATGTATGATTGGTCATTTGGGTATCCTTGTCTCTTGCAGAGTATTTTATTATGGGATTTCTTGTGCCATTGTGTCCCCCCTTCCTTGTTCTTCTTGTGTGGGGGAATTGTCCTTATTTCATTTCTTCCCATCCTTATTTGAGGTGCTTCCCTTCTTCTATTGAATTCTCTTTGGACTAGGCTTCTCCTATTGTGTTGGTTTCTTGGTCACGAAACTTCCCCCTGCATATGTCTTGGATGACCCTGCTTCCACTTCTTTCCCTTTGGGTATGTCCTTGGTGATGCCCAGGATCTTCGAGTAATCCTTCTAGTCTTTCATTTCCCATTCAATTTCCTCTAGGTTGATGAAGAATCAAAGTTGTAGCCATTCTTTATCTGGATCCCTATGTGCCAGGATCCACATGTTGTGTCGCATAGCCTTAAATTTGTCTATCCCCTAGTACTACACGACCACTTCAGGATTTATTCTCCATGTGTTGGATATATTCTCTTGCATGTCACTGAGATACTGAGAAAACGTGTTGGCATTACCATTTCTTTGCCTGGAATCAGAAATGCTTCCCAATGACGTGTACCATGTTACACAACATCATCCTCCACTGTCGTAAGAATATGATTAGGTAGGCTTTTTCCATTCAATTAATGCTATCAGTATAATGATCCAGGAGTAGTGGAACTCGATTCCCAAGTCCTGCGCATCCTTGCAGTCGTCTAGGAACAAATTCAGTAACTATGGGGCCCATTTTAGCATGGTGTAATTTGTGCACTGTGATGTTACTACGACAAATCCTGCGGGGACCTCCTCCTTGTGACATTTGTGAAGGAGTTAGCATGCCATCAATTTTGTTTCCATATGGGTGGCTATGTCATTGATCATTTTTATGATAATGTAGTGCGATCCTCTTTCTATCCCATAAGTTTTCTTCATTTATTTTGCAAGGGCCTTTTCCCTGGTTTTATCATCCATGTACTGCATAGGTTTCTCTCCATTTGATGGAATTCCTGTGATGAATGAAATTAATTCCAAATCAATGGAGACTGGTTCTTCCAACCAAAAAAATCCTCCATGGAGGACCTCCAATAACTGCTTGATGCATTTGTTCACATATTTCCCCCTGCCAAAGTGGGGAATCTCCAACAAATTCTAAATCCCTATGTTTGGTAAGCCTGCCACCCACTGCTTTGATTGCAACAATGGATATCCTAACAACCATGTTCTCAAAATCTCCATATACACATTTTATGCAATTTCTAGTAATTTGTTGGTGTCAGACACGCCGTGGTATGCGTACTGTAACCTTTCAACACAGACTAGTAAACTTGTTGTGGCATGCACCCCATCTAGAATGTGCGGTAAAATGATAAAAACATCAGGCTTCTTGCGTGGGGACCGCGCGATGGGTTGTTTCCCCTTTCTCTGTGTTGGCGTGCTAGATGTCCCAGCCTCTGGTTCTCTTTCTTCCCAGCCCGACTCTGGTTTCCCCATAATATCTTTAAGTTTCACTTCCTCCTGCTGCACAGACCCCACCATAGGTTGTGGCCTTGACCCGTAAGATTTTATCCTTTCACTATCAATTCCATTTGTTTTGTGGGATGCTTTGGCCCTAGAAGGTTGTTGTGGGTTTTCTGTTGCTAATGGGTCATGGCCCCACGCACTGTCATGTGAATCGATGTCCATCCTGACCATCATCAAGGCCTTTCCTTATTCCTCTACCAGTGTGGTGTTTACTAGTTCGATCTGTGGTGAAGGAATTGCATCGACATCGATGATTCCCTTTGTCTGTGTAAACTCTTGTTCTACCTCTCTGATGACCTATGGCTACTTCATTTTTTCTGTGTTGTTTGGATAGGTGTGTCGATCTTTGGAGGTGCTACTGTGGATAATCATTCCTTCTCTGGTTTAAATTCAGCTGATATGATCTCTGAACTCACCTATTCACCTCATGTCTTCATACTCCTTAGCTTTGATGGTTTGTAAATTCACAATACATCTCGTTTGGCCCACGTTTTGGTTATATACGAGGTGTCATGAATGCCCCAAATATTCTCAAATACGCTTCTTTGAGGGTCATAAATGTGTTTAATCTTATCGATCATGCTTCGTTAAGTTACATAAATGCTCAATTCCTACCTTTTTACGTCGATGACCGTTTTTTGCTTTTCCGATCGTTGGCTAGTTTTATGGTTAGTTGTACCTTTTCAATGCATCTTACGTTTCTTTTGTGACTTTTCTCTTGGTGCATTGTATTTGCCTCTTGTTGGCCATATTCTTCGCACGGTCACTTTTTATTTTTCTCACGCTGATTCCACTGTCTGTTGTGCACGATATTTCCCAGAATTTTGTATTTTCTTTCTTTTTCCACTTTTGTCTTCCTTTTTCTTATTTTTCCCTTTTTATGAGATTTATTGTAATATCTACTATTGTAAACTATATACATGACTTTCTTATTGCATTGTATCTTTTAAGAATTAGTAGTTCGATTGTCCCTGTACAATTTCAGTCGACTACCATTGATCATTCCTTTTAGCTGTGTTCCTCCCAAGTCTTTTAGATGCACAAATCCCCCATCTGTAACATTCTTTACTTCATATGGACCTAGCCAATGCATTCTAAACTTACTAGGGTGTTGGAAAAATTTGTTATCATAGAGTAGAACTAGGTCTCCCTCCTTAAAACTCTTCTTTTTAATATCTGTGTCATGCCAAGATTTGCCTCTTGGTTTCTGTACTTCCTAGTGAAATCCTACCAAAATCTTGTCTTCTTCCATTTCCATTATTTGATTTAACTGCTCATGTACTGCGCCTCTATCTATCATGTTGGTAATTGTTGCTACGCAGATATTAGGTACCATAAATTCTAATGGCACCACTGATTCATGCCCATACACCAATCTGAATGGTGTCTTTCCTGTCAACTTCTTGCATGTGGTCTAATATTCCCATAGTACTGCTGGTATTTTCAAGTCTCAATCATCCCTGTTAACATTGCATATATTAGTCAAAGAAGTTTCCAAAATCTTATTGAAAGCTTCTATTGTTCCATTTTCTTGAGGATGACATGGTGTACTCAAACTCCTCAGTCATAGCCCTGATGGGATTATTAATAAAATGAGTGCCTTGGTCCCTCATTAGAATCCCAGGACATCCAAATCTAGTGATGACTTTCTCAAATAAGAAGTGTGATGTTGTTTTTGTGCTGCAGTCCTTGATTGATGCTTCTTCTTTCCATATCGTTAAGTATTCAGTCGCAGTAATTATATATCTATCTCCTGACCTCTTTGTTGGTGAATTAATAGGTCCAACAAAGTCTATTTCCCATTTTTTAAATACATGTAGAATCACTTGGGGTATTAGGGGCATCTCATCCCTTCTGTTGAGTGTTCCAACCCTTTGAAAGACATCACATTTCTGGTAATAATCCTTGGCATCTTTATGGATTGTTGGCCACCATAATCCTACGTGCAATACCTTTTGCATAGTATCTTTTCCTACATACTGTCCTCCAACTATACCTTCATGAGATTCTATTAAAATTTTGGGCCATTCATGTTCCAATACACACCTTCACAAAATGTTATTTGCGCCCATCTTGTATAAATGTCTTGCAATGAGTTTATAGTCTGCAACTCTGACTACCATATTTTTATTCTTCACAGTGATAAAGTCCTATGGCGCAACCCCTAAACTTAAGTATTCAACAATATCAATGAAGTATTCATCAACTACCTGTACTGAAAATAATTGTGCATCAGGGAAGTTGTCTTCCAATTTAGTAGGTTCTTCTCCACTAGTCACCCTTGACAAGTAATCAGGTCCTACATTCAGCTTCCCTGGTTTGACTATCACTTCAAAATCAAATTCTTGTAAGAATAACATCCATATATAGATCCTCCCTTCCAACACTAACTTGTTAACTACATGTTTCAGGGCAAAATGGTCTGTGAACATTTTAAAGTGTTTACCCAGTAAATAGTGTATGGATTTTTGAAGTGCATATACCATGGATAGACCTTCTCTTTCTATGGCATTATAAATCTGCTCAGATTCTAAAAAAAATCTACTTGCAAAGGATATAGGATGGTCTAAGTTCCCTGCTCCTGGTTGAGACAGAATTGCTCCAAGTATTATGGATGATGCATCTACATGCACATGAAATTTATTTTCAAAATCTGGAAATACTAATATAGTTGTTGTTACCATATTTTTCTTTCAAGTGTCCAAACCTTATTGACAATCCTCATTCCACTGAAATCCGGTGTCCTTCTTTAACAATTTTTCCATTGGTGCAATAATGTGTGCATACCCCTTTATAAATTTCTTGCAATAGCATGTATGTCCCAGTGTTTCTCTTAACTGGAAATGTTGGCATAGGGTCAGACCTAGGGTTCAATGCTCAACAACGCACCAACAAAACCTTAACTACCAACCCTTTTGGCAACACCTGTGAAGCAGGCGAAGTCTCACCCAAGGTAGAAGCAGGGGGGGTTATAGGACGCAGGTGTCTATAACCAAGATGGGACATAGATCTATGATAATAACCCTTCGCAGAGTACTCTATTAACACTTAAAAGGTGATATGCATTAGTTTCCAAACTTTATTATCATCGCAAAACATACCCAAATATAGATCGACGCAATAGCAACAAATATTAATCACTTCAACCACTTAGCACATAACACTGAGTTAGATCCAACATTCGTTCATCTTTAATTAAAGCACTAAGCATAAACAAATCTATCTATCATACATTATAATCAGGGCACTAATAAATTCAATAACATAAATAACAAAACACAAAGAAAACCAGAGACACAAGATATACGTGGTTCATCCCAGTATGGGGCTACGTCCACCAACTGCTTCGTCTTCTTTATTAATCTTCATTCTCTTACATTCAATGACGGTTGTGCAATAAGCCACATAGTTGAACTTCACATAGGACAGGATATCTGTGCACTAAGAACCAGATCCTCCTTCCAAACTAGGTCAAGGCACAGAGCTAACTTCTCTATCGAGCACAGAGCCTTACTCACATACATTCCATGGCACAAAGCCTCTCAATCTACTTGCACTTGGCTCTACAAGCTATTGAAGTATTCTACCATACATTCTTACTTATTTATACTTTTACAATCCCTTACAATAAGGCCTAATCATGGGTAAACCCTATGGGCTGACATCCCATAACCCATTACAAAAACCCTGAAGAACCCCTTACTAGGTCCACATAGCCCACAAAATAAGTGAGATCCGTGATCTCCACTACGCCTGAACACTCCATCTTCGACCAGCCTGTCGAATTCCAAAGGTGGTCCAAACCTAACTAAGGTTTCCTCAAAACTTGGTCGAGGACCAATAGGCCCCCAACACTCACTTGTGACTCATCCTGAGTCACTCAGGTATGGTCAATGCTGCTTTGAAGGCCTCGAGATTCACTTGAGTTTCCTCAACTTGTTGTTTCGTCTGAACCTCCTGCTTAGCGAGCTCCTGGATCATCTACTCTGTAACAGGCCCTTCCAGGCATTGTTCCATTGCGGCAACCACTTGGTCCAATTATGAGCCTTCTCCCTCAATTTCTTCGAACACCTTGCAGAATTCATCCTGCAGAGATTGTAGCTTCTGCGCAACTTACATTACCCTACCCTGGATGGTAGTAATCTGTTGTTGCACCACACGCTCCTCCTAGGATATTTTCATTCTTTCAACTATGGTGAGTAGCTTCATTTGTTCCTGCACAGAGAATGCATGTTGTTGTGCCTCCTGTAACTGTTGGTTGTGGAGCCTGATTATCTTCCTGATTCAGAGGTCCTTGCTTTCAGCCGTTTTTATACCCCATGAAGTATTTACACCGCAGAAGTATGTACACTCTTCCACGCGGGGGAGTGTAGAGTGGGGGTACCCCCTCTGCGAGGTCTGGGGGGCCTATCCCCCCGGCTGGGGGGTCTGGGGGAAAGCGGGCCCCCAGCGGGAGTTTGGGGGTGAAGCCCCTGAAGAAAAAATTTCCTTATAAAAGTATATTGTAATTTCATTGTAAATATAGACCGTTCATTATAAGGTCGCAGATCTAATGGTAGAGATTATGTTAGGGTTTTTTTCCCTAGAAGGAAACCCTCTTTTATGAGGGAAATGTATTGCGGCTATGGTTGATTGTGAATATTGTATTATGAGAGGGGAGACTGTGAGAGAAAGAAGAGGAAGTTACAACAGGTTTTGTTGTAGGTTGTATCCCTTCATTTGTTGGATAATAATAAAGGAAGGACATGGAAATTTCTCTGGTGGACGTAGCCCACACTGGGTGAACCACGTAAATCTGTGTCTCTCTTGTATTGTGTGTCTTCTGTGTTTTGTTTCTGCATTTGTTTTATTTTATTGCTCCGCAGTCCTATTTTTCTAACAACTGGTATCAGAGCGTAAGGTAACTCGCAGGAAAAGAGGGTTCCTGGTTCGATTGGGAGCAATGTCAAAAGATGAAAAGTTTAGGGTCGAGAAATTTAACAGCCAAAACTACCAGTTATGGAATATGTAGATGGAAGACTATTTATATCAGAAGGATCTATTCCTACCATTGAGTGGAGTAGAAAATAAGTCAGCAGCCATGAAGGACAAAGAATGGGAGATTCTTGATAGAAAGGATCTAGGAACGATACGGCTGAGCCTGGCAATGTCGGTGGCTTTCAATATTTTGAAAGAAAAGACAATGAAGGGTTTGATGGACGCATTGGCGAAATTGTATGAAAAACCCTCAGCGTCGAATAAGGTATTTCTAATGAAGAGATTATTTAATATCAAGATGTCAGAAGGTGGGTCTGTTGCAGATCATTTAAATGAATTTAATACGGTTACTAATCAACTAAGTTCTATAAAAGTGGACTTTGATGATGAGGTTAGGGCTCTTCTAATCTTGTGCTCATTGCCAGAAAGTTGGAATGG
>ML810127.1:57729-67903 GCA_009831015.1 Picea engelmannii
TTATTTATTGTTGACTGATTCTGGTGAACCAGAATGTTATGAAGAGGCAATACAGGTAGACACCAAAAAGAAGTGGGAGCAAGGCATGAAAGAGGAAATGGATTCCTTGGAAAATAACCAGACTTGGGACTTGGTTCAGTTGCGTGTGGGAAAAAGAGCATTGCAGAATAAATGGGTTTACAAGTTGAAGGAAGAAGATGGAGGAGAAAAGGGTTACAAGGCTAGACTTGTTGTAAAGGGGTTTGCACAAAAGAAAGGCATAGATTTTGATGAAATATTTTCTCCTGTTTTTAAAATGACTTCAATTAGAACTTTTTTATGTCTTGTGGCAGTAGAAGATTTGCATCTTGAACAGTTAGATGTAAAAACATATTTTCTCCATGGGGATTTGGAGGAAGAGATTTATATGCAGCAGCCATAGGGGTATGAGGTCAAAGGAAAGGAGAATTTGGTATGCAAGTTGAAGAAGAGCTTGTATGGCCTAAAGCAAGCTCCAAGGCAGTGGTATTTTAAGTGTGACAGGTTTATGATAGAACAGGGTTATAATAGATGTCATTCTAATCACTGTGTTTATTTTAAAAGGCTAGAAAATGGAAGCTTTATTATCTTGCTATTGTATGTAGATGACATGCTTTTTGCAGGGTCTAATATGCAGGATATAAATGTGCTCAAGAAGAAATTATCCAATTCATTTGCGATGAAGGATTTGGGTGCTGCAAAGAAAATCCTTGGTATGAGAATAATAAGAGATAGGAAAAATTGCAAACTGACATTGTCTCAGGGTGAGCACACAAAGAAGGTGTTGGAAAGGTTTAGAATGCAGAATGAAAAACCAGTTAGTAAACCTTTGCCCAGCCATTTCAAATTAACTAAGGAAATGTGTCCCAAGACACAGGAGGAGATAGAATACATGTCCAGGGTCCCATATTCATCAGCAGTTGGCAGCTTGATGTATGCAATGGTTTGCACAAGAACAGATATTGCACATGCAGTGGGAGTTGTGAGCAGGTATATGAACAATCCAGGTAAAGAACATTGGGAGGTAGTAAAGTGGATTCTTAGGTATTTGAGAGGTACTACTACACATGCATTGTGTTTTGGAGGTTCAGACACTTTTCTACAGGGATATGTTGATTCAGATATGGCAGGTGATAAAGACGGCAGGAGGAGAACCACAGGGTATGTTTTTACTATAGGTGGAACAACAGTAAGTTGGATTTCAAAACTGCAAAAGGTTTCTTCACTTTCAACAATAGAGGCAGAGTATGTTGTTGCTACAGAGGCTAGTAAAGAGATGATTTGGTTACAAAGGTTTATGGAGGAATTGGGAAAGAAGCAGGAGAACAACAAGTTGTACTGTGACAGTCATAGTGCCATTCACCTTGCAAAGAACTCAGCCTTCCATTTGAAGACTAAGAATATACAGTTGAGGTACCACTTCATACGATCCGCCTTGGAAGATGGACAATTGAAGATGGAAAATATACACACTAGCCAGAATCCTGCAGACGTGTTAACAAAGGGAGTAACCAGGGAGAAATTGAGTTCTTGCTCAGTTTCAGTTGGTCTTCAAGAATGAAGATGAAGATGAGAAATTTGCCAGGTCCAAGAAGGTTCAGAGTCCAGCATATACAACAGTGGTGGAGTTGTTGAGATCAGACTCCAAGTGGGAGATTGTTGGTTGTGGAGCCTGATTATCTTCCTGATTCAGAGGTCCTTTCTTTCAACCGTGTGTTATACCCAATGAAGTATTTACACCCCAGAAGTATGTACACTCTTCCACGCGGGGGAGTGCAGAGGGGGGGTACCCCCTCTGCGGGGTCCGGGGGGCCTATCCCCCGACTGGGGGGTCAGTGGGCAAGTGGGCCCCCAGCGAGGGTTCGGGGGCGAAGCCCCCGAAGCAAAAATTGCCTTATAAAAGTATATTGTAATTTCATTGTAAATCTGGACCGTTTATTATAAGGTCGCAGATCTAATGGTAGAGATTATGTTAGGGTTTTTTTCACTAGAAGGCAACCCTCTTTTATGAGGGAAATGTATTGCGGCTATGGTTGATTGTGAATATTGTATTCTGAGAGAGGAGACTGTGAGAGAAAGAAGAGGAAGTTACAATGGGTTTTGCTGTAGGTTGTATCCCTTCATTTGCTGAATAATAATAAAGGAAGGACCTGACAATTTCTCTGGTGGACGTAGCCCACACTGGGTGAACCACGTAAATCTGTGTCTCTCTTTTATTGTGTGTCTTCTATGTTTTGTTTTTTCATTTGTTTTATTTTATTGCTCCGCGGTCCTGTTTTTCTAACAGTAACTGTGCTTCAAGTTTCCTTAGCTCAGGATCTTCTACGAGGCGTTCATACATTTGTGCTCTTCTATCGCTCAACTATTTACACTCTAAGCTGAGGGCCCTTATCCTTATTATTGTTTTCTTGGAAATTTCATCCCTCTGATCGTGCACTTCCTGTGGAGTGATCGGTACTACTTGGACCTCCAACTCTATTATCCTCGCTTGAAGCTGTTGGATGGTGTTAGCGAGCTTCACTACTTGAGCCTCAACTGACTCCTTTTCCTCCTGTGCCAAGCCAAGCACAGAGCGACATGATTTATTTACGTCTTCTTTGACCATATTCTTCTCAATGAGAAGTTGCTCCTTTTCTCTCTATATCTTCACTTTGTCGTCCTGGAGCATTGCCCAAAACGCTTCTCTCTCACTTTCATACACAGTTATACTATACCGCGCTACTCGTAATTTCTCTAAGACTGCATCTTTCTCTTGTTTCAAGGATTTTGTAGCCTTCTCCTTTTATTCCTAGAATTTTTGAAGTTGAGATTCTATTGCATATGCCAGTCTTCTCAATTGGGTCAGTTCATCCCCAAATTATACAATCTATGATGAGGAAGGCACAGTAGGTACTGCACAGACTGAATGAATAGCTTTTTTTATTTCCTTCAGTTCCTTCTCGATCCTTCCATATAGATCCTCCTTGTTTTCTCCATATCTTAGTAAGATGTCCTCGGAAGCATCCTCCATGGCTCTGCAGACCAAACTGATGTCGTCTTACGTGAGTGTTTCTTCTAACTGGGGCTTATTGGCATGCGTCTTCTTTATTGTTGAAGGTTTCTGTGGAGAAACCTTCCTCTTCTACGATGTTACTATTTCAGTAGGGGGATATTTCGGTGGTGTAGCTTCGCCTTCTCCTTGCCCATCCCCTCCTCCTCGTCCATTTTCTTCATCTCCTCCACCTCCTGGCGAGCCAATTCCATTTTCTTCAGAGGCATTGTCCTCCTCATCAGTCTTTATATTCTCGACTTATTCCTGCTTCTTTATCTTCTTTGTCCCATTAGACTGTCCGACATGCTCAACTCAGGTGACCATGGGGCTTCCTATGGTGTCAGTTTTAGAGAGTTCTGCATCAACAATGTGTACAAGTAACTCCTCTGACCAATCCTTAGTGATCCCCTCCATGTCTTCATATGTTAGCTTATAGTATGATTGTAACTCTTGTTATCATCTCTACGCGTAGTGATATAGATAAAATGCAGGTTTGCATGGAACTTTGCTATCGGTTTGTACTGTTTCAGGGTGCATGATGTTATGCGTGGAAATGATTCAATGGAAACCTTCAGTTGTTGATAATAGGCATGAAACACAATGTTGGACTGCCACTTCTTTGTCATGCGTTGGTGTACCACAAGGTAAAAAACCTAGCTTGCAACAGTTCTGATGGTTTGATCTCCAGAAAGGTGGCTCCTTCAGGCATTTTCCAAGCAACAAATGCAATCAAAATGATCGGAGAGCCGAAGTGGAATTCATATCCCAAATCCTGAGCTTCGCAACAGTCTTTCTCCAGTTCATTTTCCCAATTCATCTGCATGCCCTCCACACATTTTCCTGTGAGGTCCACCAGGAACCCAGTGACCTATGTGGGGTGGTTCTTTCTTACCAGCTTTCTAGCTATGAGTTGGAAAGCGAGGCGCACTACGCCATCCTGGATAGAAGCTACCTTGTAACCTCACTTTCCTTTTTCAACTTCACCGTAAGCTTCCTTGATGAATTGTGCCAGTGAGCGGTCTAAGGCCTTCCCTAGGTAAAAATGTTGAGGGTCAAGTCCCTTCATGCTTAATCCTGTAATATGATGGATTAGCGCTGAATCCACAGTAATCCTCCGGTCAAGCCACATGCATCCACCATGATAGCACAATAAGAGGAGTTTAACGCAAGTGTTAACCTCCTAGTGATGGCCAAAATGAGGAATCTTCATCACATTTATCATGGTGGACTGTGCCAGTCCCTTAATCAATGGTTGGGAGACAAGGTGAGGCTTCTTCCTAGTTGAATTTTTCACGTATCGGTGGGGTGTTAGCATAGCATAGTTCTTTCTATCTCCTATGTTGAATTTGTTGTTCTTCAGTAGCAGGATCTATCCTAACTAACTTCCAACCATGCGTATTCCCTTCGAAATGTATGCGGTGAACAAGGTGTACTCATAGTATCATGGGATGTTGTCGCGGTTAACTGTGCTAGCCAAAGGTGGGATATAGTCTAGTAGGATGGAAGGGATCTGCTTTGCATTAGCCAGATCACCATGATGCTTAATTCACTTCTAAGTCATGAGTTTGGCATGACCAGAACGTCATCCCGTTGAAGGGGAAGCCTGGAGTCCCCTAGTCAATGATGCCTAGACACCTTCAAATAGTTGTCAGTCGGCCATTATCTTCTTGAGGACCTCCTCGACGAACTTCTCTAATTCAACAGGTTCTCCCAACATTCTCACTGTTAAACAGACAAGTCAAGGTAGGAAAATGGATAAGAGGGGTAGAAAAATGGATAGTGACGTCTAGTTTCTGATAACACATCTTGACACACAGTCAATTCTTTGTTAGCTTAGTTAATCACGGGTGGAAAACAGTGGTCCCGACGTAGCGTATGACAGGTTAAATAAGTGGGGCCTTTTAATGAATTCTTCCAATGGGTAGGAATGCTTCCATCAATGCAAATTTGTTCGTTATGGCACAGTCTCAACATCCCAAAAGCAGTCCATCCGCCCATAAATGTGTTTTCTAACCATTCAGGAGCATCTTTCTAATGGTCGGGGTGCCTCCAATGGTCATATAGCTTTTGCAGGGTGAAGTCCCATTCTGCACAGTCTTGTTGTTCCAAAGAGGTTCAAATCTTGCGAACCTGCCTCCTGTGAGGTTCCAGTCTGTGCAGTCTTCCATCTTGTCTCTGTATATTTCTATAGATTTTCCATATTATCTTTCTATTTACTGATTTTCCTTTCCTTCTTTTCTGTGATCTGAGTCTCTCTAACTGTTTTTGGAATCCTCTTTCCATTCTTACTCTTATCTTCTCCTAGTGTAGTGACTTTGCACTACTGATGTTCTCTCAAAGGGTCTGAAGTTAATATCCCTTCTCTTAATACTTCATAGGTGGATCTACTTCTTTCATGAATGGATAGGTCCTTCAAACCTTCTTCTATTCTTTCAACCTTGACATCTAATTCCCTTTCCTTTTGTTTCTTCAACTTATCCTCTCATTCTTCTATTAGTCAATCTATTTTTCTACTTATAAAATCCCTTAGTTCTTTATTTTTTTTTTTTGTGGCCTCTTCCCCTATTTTTCTCCTGATATGATCCCTCTCAATCCAAGTCTTTCCTAACAAAAGTGGGAAAGAGGCATTGTTCTCAACAAACTTAATGACTTCAAATTCCTCTTCATTCGATGTTCCATGGATAATAATAGGTACATTAGTAAATCTTACACATAGGGTTATCATATTTCCCTTAAACAATACTATCCTTCCCAATAAAGGTACCACAGCAGGATTTCCCAAAATTTCCCAAGTGTCTTCTGTCATAATATTCACTTTTGTTTCCTCATCTAAGACACAGTCTATGTCAAAGTCTTCTATCCTTGCACTTGTGTTTTGTTTTACTTTCATGATCTCTGGTAAACTGACATCTTTGTGAACATCCATCGTTTCTTTCAACTGCAATAACATAGTCTGAGATTTCTTTGATTATTTCTCTTTATGATTCTCTAACATTCTCTTAGACTCTTAACTTCCTTCATAGTTTTCTTGTCTCATGTTCATTCTTTCAACTTTAGCAATCATCCTTGGACAATCCTCAATCTCATGACCAATAGTTTTACAACAAAGACAAATAGGACCTGTACCAGGACATTCCTTAGCAAGATGTCCTGATCTTCTACAGTTATAAAACAATGTCAATCCTCTTTTCCTCTTGTATTTTCCCCAACCTCTTATGTACTACGCACTAGGATCATAGTGTTGGACCTCCAATATGCAAAAAATCTTTCTAGGTTCTTGCATCCACTTATTAGTACAAAAATTCTTTCTATGCATAGGAATAACATATCTTTCTTTACTCAGATCAAATTTTTATTCCAACTACGCCCTAGCTTTCAGACTAGGACAAAATCTATTAAACATGCCTAAATTCATTCTTTCAGAAAAAAAATTCCACTTGTCTTATTCTTATCTAAGCACAAAGATTTACCTCTTTTAAGATCTTACCTCTTTCTTCAGATCAGATCTCTTTATCATCATAGAGCTTTGTAAGTCAGGTAGAGTATTGTGCACTTCAGTAGTAGACCTACACACAAATATTCTCTTTTCTTTACTTCAATTCCCAGCAATCAAAGTTTCAGGTCCTGGCAATGGAACTATTTGTTGGCACAGGGGCAGACCCAAGGTTCAACACTCAAGAACGTACCAATAAAACCCTAACTATCGACCCTTTTGACAACACCTGCGAAGCAGGCAAAGTCTCACCCGAGGTAGAAACAGGGGGGGTTACAGGACACAGGTGTCTATAACCAAGATGAGACACATATCTGTGATAGTAACACTTCACCGAGTACTTTATTAACACTTAAAAGGTGATATGCATTAGTTTCCAAACTTTATTGACATCGCAGAACATACCCAAAGATAGATCGGCGTAGTAACAACAAAGATTAAGCACTTCAACCACTTAGCACATAGCACTGAGTTATATCTAACATTCAGTCATCTTTAAGTAAAGTACTAAGCATCAACAGATCTATCTATAATACATTATAATCAAGGCACTAATAAAATCAATAACATAAATAACATATCGCATAGGTTTTATGTTTTTCGACATTTCGGACCAAACTAGTGTGGTCCATCATCAGGAAAGCATTTGTGAAAAATGAAGGAAAAAAGAATATAACACGTATATAAATACTTGAAATTTTTTTGTAAGGAGCCGACTTATTGAAAATGAAATCAATAATTATAAATTTTTTAGAGATTATAATTGTTTGTTTAATTAATTAATTATTTGTTTTAATAATTAATTACTTGTTTGTTTATTAATTTTTTTTATTTTTAATTTAAAAAGAGTCAACTGGACAATGTTTATAAATAGTTTTATGATACATAATAATAACATTAATATTGAAAACAATAACAACTATAATCCTTATAAATCCCGAAGCAACGATAACACAAACCAACATGATCACATGCGTGTAATCATCTCTGGTGCGTGTTCAATTGATAATAATAATCGTAGTGACAGCCAAATCAACCAAAACCGTCCCCACGTGAACTCAAAAAATAATGGTAATACCTACGCCATAGATAATAACCCTCACACCCCCATTACTCAACTAATAATTATGAATTCAAACCATAATGATAATAACCACGAACTTGCATGTCCGATAAAAAAATTTGATAATAATTTTGATAATAAACACAACAATGTTAATTCAAACCACAATGATAATAACCACAAACTTGCACGTGAATTTGACAACGGACCTAACAGTTTTGACACGCCGATAAAAAAATTTAATAATAATTTTGATAATAAACATAGCAATGTTAATTCAAACCACAATCATAATAACCACGAACTTGCACGTGAATTTGACAATGGACCTAATAGTTTTGACACGCCGATAAAAAAATTTGATAATAATTTTGATAATAAACACAGCAATGTTAGCTACAGCAATCTGGATCACAGTAATATTGAACCCAGTTCTTTTATTAGCATTAATCCCCCCAACCCCATTATTCAAATAACCAATCCTGGTATCACAAATACCAGGAATAATATTAACAACGCCCATATAATGAACAATGTAAACAACCACAACGGTAAAAGCCAATGTGAAAACGAACCAAATAGTAATGATAATAAGATTAAAATAATAAGTCCACCCAACACCGACACGATCTGCAATAATACCGCAAACCCAAATCTTGTCCTTAATATCTCCAATAACGATAGTAAACAAATCAACAACCTTGAATGTAAGACTAACCAGGTCAAAACCATAGTACCCAAAAATCTAGTTGTAAACTTATCAACCCATCCCATTGATGAAAACACTACTAGGTTACTAGAAAAAGGTCTTAACTTTTCCATTGCCCCTCACAAAATTCCTATTGAAGATATCTTATGTAGCATTGAAAATAGTATTAAAAACCTCCCAGATAATGCTAAAGAAGAAATTAGACAAGACTGCTCAGTAATTCTCCGTAGACTAAAACCACCAAAGAACAATATCACCAAAGAAGAATTTTTGGCTCTAAAATCACTAAACAATAATAAGAATTTAGTAGTTCTAAAAGTAGACAAAGGTGGGGCTATTGTCATTATGAATAAGGAAAACTACATTGAAAAAATGTTGGATCACCTCAATAATAGTGGAAGTTATAAGAAACTCAATAAAAACCCCTTAAATAAGATTGCAAAAGAAGTTTCCAAAGCCATTAAATTAAGAAACATAAAAGATGATGATAAAAAGAAATTGATTGTTAGCTGCCCCTCCACCCCTAGGATATATGGAATTCCTAAAATTCATAAGGAAGGACCCCCTCTTAGACCCATCTTCAACACAATAGGTAGCCCTACTTATCAACTTGCAAAATACCTAGCTCATAAACTCAAACCCTTAGTCGGAAATACTAGCTCCTTTGTTAAAGACTCCTCTTTCTTTGTAAACAAGATCAAAAACATTAAATTCGACAAGGACAACCTCCTCGTCATCTTTGATGTTGTTTCTCTCTTCACTAAAATTCCCATTGACGGAGCAATGAAAGTCATCAGAAATATCACTGACCCAGGCACTGCCAACTTGATTGAGCTTTTCTTGAAATCCACTTTCTTTAGTTTTCAAGGCGACGTTTATGAACAAACATGTGGGGTCGCTATGGGATCCCGCCTCTCTCCCATCATAGCTAATTTATTCATGGAATATTTAGAAAACAATTCCCTAAACTCCTCACCCTTCAAACCTAAATACTGTAATAGGTTTCTTGATGATACCTTTGTCATCTGGCCCCATGGTTGTGACAAATTAGATGAATTTGTGACTCACCTTAATAAACAATCTGATCACATCAAGTTCACGATGGAGGTTGAAAATAATGATAGTCTTCCTTTTCTAGATGTCAGAGTCACAAAAAGACCTGATGGATCCTTATCCCATCAAGTTTATAGGAAGAAAACCCACACTGAACAATACCTTCATGTCGATTCCCATCATCACCCCTCCCAAAAACTAGGTGTTCTAAACACCTTGGCCACTAGATCCTTTAGAATTTCTGATGATGAACACCTAGAGGAAGAGAAAAAGCACCTCCTTAATGTTTTTAAAAATAATGGCTATAAAAAACATCAGGTAATGAAAGCTTTTCAAAATGCCACCAAAACAACTAGGAATAAAGAACAAACAAATAATGATGTGTCTAAGGTTTACTTACCCTACATACAAGGAACAACAGACAAACTTGTGAGGATTTTAAAGAAGAAAAACATTTGTGCAACTTTCAAACCCCTAAACACTATTAGGAATTCCCTTAGGTCAGTCAAAGATTTCATTGATCCCATCGAACATAAAGGTGTCTATATGTTCCCATGTTCATGTGGTAAACAATACATAAGAGAAACAGGTCGTTCCTTTAGAATTAGGATTCAAGAACATGCCGCTGAAATCAAACACAATCGCACTCGTCCCTCAGCTCTCACAGAACACTCAGATAAAACCAAACATCACATCTGTATTGAAGAAACCAAAATCCTTGCCAGGATAGATCACTATCACAATAGGAAATTCAGAGAAGCAATTGAAATTGAAAAACAACCTAATAATCTAAACAGAGATGATGGA
>ML810127.1:72578-82902 GCA_009831015.1 Picea engelmannii
CCGGAAAGAGCATGATGTATACTATCCATCCATGGGTGTTGTATCTACATGTGCATTTTCCTTCATGTCCAAATAACTTCATCAATCTTGTGGTCCAAAACCCATGACTAGGGTTGACATCAATGACAACAACCAATCTTCCATCACAATAGTGGTCCAAACCTGACCAAGATTTCCTCAAAAATTCGTCGAGGGCCATTAGGCACACTAACTTTGGTGGTGGTAAATTCACAATGACTGCAATCTTAGCAGGGTCAATTAGTAAACCTTGTTTACATACTATATGTCCCAACAATATTCCAAAAGGTGTATCAAAAATTCATTTCAAGATGTTTAATGATATCTGACATTGCCTACATCTTTCCAATATTAGTCTTAACACTTATACATTATCTTTTAACAGACTATATATAGTCCATTCATCCAGATATACCTCTATAAAATGATGTATGAATTCCTTAAAAGAAGCTATGACTATTCTTGAAAAAATGGTTGGTGGATTCTTCATCCCAAATGGCATGACTGTATACTGGTAGGATCCCCATTCTATAGAAAAATTAGTCTTATACCTATCTTATGGAGATATTTTAATCTGATGGTAACCTGAGAATCCATATGTGAATGAATATGTTTCTTGGCCTACCACATTCTCTAAGAAATCATCTATAAAAGGGGTCAGGAAAGGGTCATGTAAGGAAGCATCATTAAGTTTACTCATATCTACATAAATCCTTATCTCCCCTTGCTTATTTTCTTGTACTACCATGGGAATGATCCATTCAGATTCCTCGACTAGTTCTACAATTCCATCTTCCAACATTCGGTCAATTTCTTCTTTTAATTTCTACTTATGCACTAGATTCAGTCTGTAAGGTATTTTCCTAATAGGTCTAGCCTAAGGTTTGAGGGTATCTTCATCTCACCTAGATCTCATTTTATTCCTTTCATCTATGTAAAGGTTGTTGGGAAAATGTCATTGTATTTGCATAGTAACTATGTTATTCTTTCTATTATTTGCTCATCCAAATAGTCTCCAATACTTTCCATTTTAGGGTTGTCATTCATCCCAATTTTGAATTTATTAACTTTGATTGGTGTAGAAAATACTTCTAACTCCAGAGATGGACCTTCCACCTCTCTTTATCCCTCAATATTTGTAATCTGAATGTTGTGCGGATCATCTTCATCTAGTTCTTCCTCTTCCACATGATAGCATGAGAGTAACTCTTTGACTATCTATCTATTCTGTTGTTGATATTCTATCATGATTTATACTTCTGGTTCATCAAAAAATATCACTCCCCGTATCAACTTCATCATTGAATCAATGTTGGGGTTCTCATGTTCAAATACGAAGGTTACTACAAAATTCGGTTGTAATCTTGTCCATTATGTAGTGCCTCTGTGCATCTTCTGGTATATATACCAGTTCCTTGGGATTCCTTCCAATATATGGATAAAGTGATGAGGCCATTCCTCTAGTGGTGTCATCCTAAATGAGGGTTTTTCTATATCAAGGATCTAAATGAGATCCTAATGCATCATTGAGCCCCCAAAATAAATCTCCTCGATGATACCTTTCCAATGAGCTATCATACGCCTAAAACGGAGATCGTATGCAAAAGTTACGACCCCGAGAAGTTGATGTACTAACTTACCCAAACATGGCCCACGTGACTTTTGACGCTTCATCTCCTAGGGTTAGGTTTTTAGATGTCTAGGGTTTTTGAAATTCCTTTTAATTGTAAACATTCCTTCAGAACCTCATTGTATTCATCTTCTTGCGAATGCGAGTAGCCGTCACATCTCTTCTCAGAGATAAGTTGCCACCATTCTAGCGAGTCTTTCACTCTATATTTTTACAGTCTCTGTACATTTATTTCATTAATAGAAATCGTGTATTACTGTATATTTGTGTTTATGGTTTCATCTCTGATACATTTATGTTTTATTATTGAATATCTGCGATATCTCTGTGCATTTCTTTATTATATCTCTGCTCTCATTTCGTGCCGAAAATAATCTGGATCAGTGGTATTAGAGCAGGTTGTTCTTGATCGGTTTTTTTAGTGCATGTCCCCGACGAGGTCTGAGTATAGCAAGTTGGGTGTCGAGCTTATCTCTCTTGAGGACAATCACTCTCGCACACATAAGAAACCCTCAATGGTGGAAGAAAAGAAAAATGACGGAGCAGACGATCCTATCTGTCTGTTGCTTGAGCAAGCTCTCACGCGACAGAGGGACAAAATGATGAAGAATTTTCCCCACATCCTTCAATGCCTATCGATAGCAACAGGCGCATTTTCATCAAGCGACCACTTTGGAGGCACCTCTCCTTTCAAGGTACAAGTTAATTTTGATATTCCTGTATTTGAAGGACAGATAGATGCAGAAGCCCTAGAAAAATGGTTAACTCTGCTAGAAGGTTATTTCTCTGTTCACAATTTTTCTGACAAAGAAAATATCACCTTCGCACTCCTTAAAGCTCTCCCTCATGTAAAACATTGGTGGGAAACTTACTGGGAGAAAATTTCCACAGAGGAGTCTGGAATATATGGGGTCGCTCCCACTTGGGATTTTTTTGTGGATGCGGTAAAGGAACAATATTACCCTATTGGCAACTATGAGGACCAGTACATGAGATGGAACACACTGCGACAAGAGAGGGGCCAAGATGTTCCAGAGTTCACCAATACCTTCCATACCTTGCGCACCAAGCTGGGTATCAAAGACTCTGAGCGACATTTGGTTCTAAAATATAGTGGGGCTCTACACAGATAAATCTAGACTGAAATAGATTTTCTGGACATCTCATCACTCGATGTTGCTTATCGATATGCTGTTAAAATTGAGTAGAAATTTAAGCACCAAAACAAACGGGAATTTGGGTCTGCAAATCCGCAACAACCAAAGTATGAAAAAGACGGCCCTAACAAACAGTCTCCTAAAAACCAGTCCAAGACACAGGAAAAGAAGGGTCACGGGAAGACAAAGAAGGACACCGGAAAATGGTGTGATTTCCACAAAATCCACTGGCACAACACTGATGACTGTCGCTCAAAATAGTCATTGGTGGTCGAGATCAAAGACAAAGTGTCGAACTCTGATTCATAATCTGATTCTGAAAATAATGGTAAAGGACAGATCATTGATGGAGACCCCACTGCTATTGTCGCGACCGCAGCAATTCAACCAGAAGAACCAACAGATCCTGAAGAGGGGGAGCACCTTTTTCATTCATAGATGTGGGTGAAGGGGACCCCACTGCATTTTATTGTTGATAGAGGAAGCCAGAAAAACCTCATCTTAGCAGAGGTCATCAAAAAGTTGGGATTGTCGACAACACCACACCCGCAGCCATACAACATCGGGTGGCTTCGACAAGGATGAGATCTATGTGTTAGCCAACAGTGTTGATTTTCATACGGCATCCAACCCTTCAAGGATAAGGTATTATGTGATGTTTCCCCACTCGATGTCTGTGATGTTCTCTTGGGCGAACCATATATGTGGATATGCCATGTTGTTTATGAGTCTCGGCCCCGTAGCGTCATTGTTACTTTGGGGGGTCATCTCTACAGAATACCAGAGGTAGTTCCAACTATTGTTCCACCTAAAAAGTGTCACAAGGTAGTATCTCATACTGCAAAATTCAGCTTCTTCACAATCTATTCAAAAGGGGAACATAAGGACACTACAACCACTACAACCTTGCCCAATGCATCTTCTATCCAACAAAAATAGGTCGACAAGGTTGCAGAAAAAAACAAATATTACTTTTTCACACCTTCCTCTCATGTAGCTCGACTTGTTGAACAACCTCATCTTCAATAGGTTCATGACAGACTTCCACAAACTAAGCAGCGCGACGTCTCCAGCAATACAAGTAGCTCACCAAGACGCAGATCCAGCAAACGCTTTTCCCTCTCCCCCGGGAACTCTACACAATGGATACCATTTCTTCTGAAGGAGGGAGGATTGATCTAGGTGGATATCAGTGTCCACCTACCTTTTCCAACTAGCTCAAAACAATTTTTTGGCAATTTTGGCAATTTACTATTTTTAGCAGGTTTTAACTTTTGGGGGCATTTTGAGGGCCTAAATGAGGGTTTTTATAAATTGAGGTTCTCAATTATGGAAAAAGGAATCATTGAGCCCCAAAAATGAATCTCCTCGACAATACCTTTCCAACGAGCTATCATACGCCTAAAAAAGAGATCGTATTCAAAAGTTACGACCCCGGGAAGTTGATGTACTAACTTACCCAAACGGGGCCCACATGACTTTTGACGCTTCATCTCATAGGGTTAGGTTTTTGGATGTATAGGGTTTTTGGCATTCCTATTTATTGTAAAATTTCCTTCAAATCCTCATTGTAATCATCTTCTTTAGAATGCGAGTAGCCATCACATCTCTTCTCAGAGATAAGATGCCACCATTCTAGCGAGTCTTTCACTCTATATTTTTACAATCTTTGTACATTACTTTCATTAATAGAAATCATGTACTACTGTATATCTGTGTTTATGGTTGCATCTCTGATACATTTCTGTTATATTATTGAATATCTGTGATATCTCTGTGCATTTCTTTATTATATCTCCACTCTCATTTTGTGCCGAAAATAATCCAGATCAGTTCCCCCATACATTGCCACATCTTCTTAGGTAACACATTTACTTCAGAGCCTAAATATAGTATAACATATCCCATGTTGAAATCCCCAATTTTGGTGTTTGATGTAGGCCTATTTAGGAGAAAAGGTTATTTTTGGATGAGAAGCATGCAAGGATGAAAGGACAATTGCAAGGACAAGCAGCACGTGCAAGCAGAGTAGGAGAGGCACACATGCAAGGAAGGCCTAACGATGCTAGGGTTAGGGGTTTTGTAATGTACTATAATGGTTGATGAGCCAAGAATATAAATAGGTAGTACTTAGAGGAAGAGGAGGAGTCAACAAAGAGAAGAGAGACACGGGCGGATCAGTGAATTGTAAGAATTGTAGTACTCATTAAGCTAGCGATCCAGGGAAGGAGTGAGCTACTCGATCCTGAGGGTTATATCACAAGTTGTGGACCTTGATGCGATCTATTCATCCTCACGGGGATCGAGGAGCCTATTGAGGAGAGTAAGATCTAAGATTGGAACATGCACAGCGTGATATATTACTAAACCATAATAAGAATATTGAGATCCAGATATTTGTGAATGTAGCCCAGGATGGGGTTAACCACGGTAACACCTATGTTGCATGGATGAATGTATGTGTCTTTATCTATTGTTAAATGTTGAATGCTAGATGAATGAATTAACTAGTTAGATCTGGCATTCCACATTCATGAATAGAATGAATGTTATGATTAGATGTTAGACCGAATGAATAAAGATTACAGAGTACAACTACAGATGTCCACTCATTCCCTGGTTGGAAATAGCTGAGTCTTGTAGCCACCCATAGAGCTATCTCGGGTGAGACTGAACAATACACTATTTGTGTTGTGTTTCCTTCTGGTCTTCCAAAGGGGCCGATAGTTCTAGAGGGATTTTGTTGGGAGCTTACCAAATTTGAACCAGGGTAAATCTATGATAGTAAGGTAGAATCAGAATAATCCATAAAGAACCATAAGTAAAAGAAGTATAATCCAAGCTAACAAATGGTTTTGTTGCCGGTTGAATGGAACATAATGGTCTTGAGTGAATGAGATATGTTGAAGAGGCGTCAAAGAACACCAAATCGGACGACAAAAAGGTGAGGGAATGAGAATATAAAAGGGGATGTTGAGACCGTGGAATCCCACGAAGGAGGAGATAGAGAGATGGTTGAAGACAAAGGAGATAGATTTTGTGTAGAAAGATAACAGAAACATGAAGTTGACATCGCGCAAATATCTGGACAAGTACGTATTCAACAAATTGCATGAAGTATTTTTCTGTGATTTCCCACATATATTGCAGGAGTGGATAAATTTTTTGAAAGACAACCATCCCAAAAATTGGATCAGACAACTAGAGTGGAATCCTGAAGAGATCGTGCAGTTACAATGAGTTGATAATTTTTTTACGTGTGAAATAGATTTCTTGTTAGACAACATTGTTATCAGATTTATCACATAATTTGCAGTAGATACAACCAATTTTTATAGTGCATATTAACAAGAGTTCTTGAAGGGACCTCGAGGTAGGTACATCAAATCATTATATACTTCTATTAATATATTACTATATAAAAAAGGTTTAATGACAATGGAGTTAGACATCTAAACTTCCTTTCATGCATGGGGGAAGGGGGGAAGCACTTACAAGAGAAGGAGAAATGGAAAGAGAAGTGGATAAAGAAAATAAGGAGGAGGCCTTTGACTCAATTATGATGGAAGAAGAGCAGATCAAGTGGATCATGGAAACATCTGGAAAGATGCACAATGGAGTACCCTACTAGTATAAGGTGAACACCATGAAGAGAGTTGTAGTCGTGAGGGAGGGCTTGGAAAGTGATGAGGATCTTTGGGCTGTGGAGCATATTGAGGAAATCTTGCACGTGAAATATGAGAGGAAGACGAGAGGTCCAAGAGAGGGAATAGAAGGAAACACTCCTATCCATATCAGTTTCAGTGTGGAACCCATAAACCCATCTATGACTAATAGATCAGGAAGAAAAACACCATTTAGACAACTCAGTTTCGGGAGAAGGAAGATAGCAGTAAGTACATCTATGCAAGGAACAAAAAATGGGGGAGCTAGTTCAGGAAGCATTATTCAAGCATCTACACTATGTGGAGGTAGTAGTTCAGCATCCAGGATGGTAGGACATGATCCCATCATCAGGTTACCAGAATCCAAAGGAGAGGGGTCGAAGGACCCTTAAAAGCACTTGTTCATTTGTGAAGGGATGAGAAAGGACTGATTTCTGATCCAATTCATCAGGCTCATCCTCACAACTTGCATAGGAAGCAACTCTATCTTGAATACAGTTGTTGTATCCCTCACAACAACTATGACAAATTAAATCAGAGAGATAAAACTTCTGACAATGAGCATTGAAAGTTGCATGAAATTCTCCCAGTGAAGAAATTCTAGTTGGGGGTAAAGAATGATACCACTCATGAGCATCCCCTGCTAATGAGAACATGAACATATTCATTAACACATCCTCCTGATGTATCTCCCAAGGGTTCATGATTTCATGAAACTCACTGAGATGATGAGAAGGCTTGTCCCCTTTATGCTCTCTAAATATAGGAAAATAATCATTCCATTCATTTGGAGCGGGAACAACATTGGGAAAACTAGGAACATCAAAAAAATTTAAGGGAGCAAACCTCTAAGCCAAGATTCTTTCCATTTCGAACCAGTGGAATTTCCAATCGATTCTTCAACCATGGAGTCGCTAGGTGAATGATGCGTAGGATGACTGTGTTTGGTATTTGTTCACCATCAAAGACCAGATATGATCATTTTTTTCTCTAAGGGGCTACCAAGTGTAGCCAGAAGAAGCCACACTAAAACAGTGGAGTTGATACAGTGGAGTCGCCTTAGTGGAGTCATCGAGTGCACAGTCGCAATCTTTGATGTACTGAGTTCTGATGCACCTTCATAACTAGTGAGATTTGTCGCTCAATCCCAGGGAAAATCTTAAATTCATCCCCAGCAAGGGCACCATAAATGTTAGCACTGGAAGTTAGCTATGTATTTTTGCAGAGGTAAGCCCAGTACCCATCATTTTTTTGGGTGGATGTTGGTTTAAATATGGATTGGTCGATGGCAAAAACTCAACAACATGAAAGATTTCCAACACAAAACTGGACAGGAAATGCACAGGGAGGTGAGAGCCACATTAACTTTAGTCAGTAAATTGAATTAAGGCGAGATCAGAGGGAATACTTAGGAGAAAGGGTGAAAGATACTGCTCTAGGCATCAAGCCTTCCAGTAGCTCAGAGAAGAAAACCCAAGATCAAGAGCATTCTTAAGCTCAAATACAGACACTGAAATATGCCTATAAGGGACGTAATTACAGCTGCAGTATGATCAAACCTCCATTATCCTATAACTGCAACAACTCGATTGGATCCTCCATGCCTGGGCCATTCAATGTGAGAGGGGAAGGCGACACAAGGAACTGATAAAAAATGACAATGATACTAACAAAATAAAACCTACATCATAACAGTATAATGATCCTCGACTAGATCATCCATGCCCTAGTGTTTTAAACAACTTTTACAGAAAAAATGGAAAGCAGAAAGCTGACTTCTATTAATATGAAAGTTTCAAGTCGATTACATAACCAAAGAAAAACTTTGGCAGAAAAAAATTATAGATTGAGAGCTCTGCTCAACTAAAAGACCCTTACAAAAAGACAAAACTCCAAACTTATACTTAGAAAATTTTGTTCTTGCAGCAAAGGTTTGCCCAGGTCTTCACATTAAAGTTTTTACATCTGCATGATTCATGTCAAACTGTGCATGTAGTCTACTATCTGAAGCAAGATTTGTCAGACACAATCGTGTGTCAGGAAGGCTCTGCAGCTGAGCTGAGTAGCTAACATTCCTTCCCTGGGATTTCCATTTATGGTAGAAATGATGTTCAACCACCACCAACCAACCCCAATAACTACTTCAACGGGACAAGAAGGCTGAGTCAGTACTGCACCTGTGGAATTTGGTGGCCTTTGCATTTTTCCATCTGGAGCTGAATTGGATGCTTGCAAGGGTGGCCAGGCAGTCATGGACGTGGACCAGGATCTATCTGAGTGATGGTGTGATGGGCGGGATACTAGGTTGTGTGATGGCCAAGTGGAGGAGACATGGAGGCTGGGGAGAGACTGTGGGGCGACGCATGCAGGAGCTGAGGTGTAATGGGATAGAGGTGATGTGGAGAGAAGTGGTACAGGTGGCAGGAGATGAGAAGGGAATATGCGACAGGTGAGACAATGAATGGAGGATGGGCTTTAGGGAACGAAAGATATAAGTAAGCGAGAGATGTGGTATACAGAGGAGAGAGGAGTGGGCGGCAACTATGGGGGGGGACACTTGTCAATCTGGGATAAGGTGTTATATGCGCATGAGCATATCAGGGTTGCAAAAATTGGTTTGATTCTTCCCCTCTTTCGGGCCCGATGTGTGTCTCCGACTAACATGTAGCACCTCCACAAAACCATGGTTTCTTCCCTGGTCCGCTCTACAATTTTTAACGACCACTCATGTTGGGGCCCTGATATGGCCAACGACCGTCGAGATGGAGCATGCAGATCTCAGCCACCCAGATCTACGTGCCTCTTATCAAAACACACTAAAAAATAACATGAACTCCGACGGACTTAGGATAAGCACCATTTAGCGGGTTTTTAACCCCATTCTTCACATTTTACCACCTAAGGGCCAAATCTAGGGGGAAAAACTACGGTACTCGAATCATGATGTGAATGACATGGAAAATTTTATGGAGTTTGCAAAGCAATTTTAATAGATACTGTGGGTATAGGACACTTCGGCGAAGTAATTAACCAACCAAAACAATGGGAAGTCAGACTAGCCATAACCGGTATTCTAGGCATGTTGGACATCCTGCACTTTGGAAGGGACCGGGATATAACCAATTGCATCAAGAAACTAATGGTAGTTATCCATGAAGGATACCTATGGGTGGAAGAGCCTGTCTCGATAGACGTAGATCTCATTACATATATGTAAAGACCGGATTTGAATTAACGTTTAAATTTCTACCAAATTACTGTAATTTCTGTAACATTCTATAAGCTTTACAAAGAAGTAAACTTTTCAAAATTTTCAAATTATCTCAACACTTACGCTAACACTTACGCAAGTAGAATTTGGCAATAAGTAATAAATCTAAGTAAACAATCCATGAATTTGAATTTACATACCTCACTCTGATGCTATCCACAACTTGCTCCATTCGCTTGCTTCCTTAGGACACCACCCCAAAACCAACCTCCCTGCCGACTAGTAGCGCCTAAACCTAGGATATCAATGGATATCCTAGCCCTCCGAGCCCAAAACCTCCTCAGCCCCCCTGGTGCACTGTAAATTCCACTGTCAATTCACTCTGTCCAATACTCCAAGTTCTCCCCCAAAATCCTTTCTCTCCTCTCGTAAAAATGAATGCTCCTCCCCACTCCTTTCTCCCCCCCCCTTATTCCTCCTTCACCGCCCCCTACATTAAATCCCACCTAACTCTTTATTACACCTTATCCATTCATTAATCCTCTTATCTCCTCGGGATCCTTATGTGATCCCTTCATGAATACGTAACTTGATTAAATGTTTTATTTTATTCTCCCTTTTAATTTAATACTTTATTAATTAG
>ML810128.1:0-39698 GCA_009831015.1 Picea engelmannii
GAAAGACATACATGCTAATTATGACATTTATAAGGAGTGGATAATATGCATGGATATGGTTATCCATAGCATTCATGTTCTCTATAGTTGTGCAGGACTAATGAGGGAATCATAAACATTGCATGTCAAAGCACAATTATCTCCCCTACAAGTCTTTCATCGGAAATATGTATATATATATATATATATATATATATATATATATATATATATATACAGCCTTCTTGTCATTTTTTCATCGCAAATTTGTCATTTTTGCGTTGAAGGTTTGTCAATTTTTCGTCGAAGGTTCAACTAACGTGTCTTTTCCCTCCCAGACACAAAATGTCGGACATACAACCTTCTCGTCATTTTTTCGTCGAAGGTTTTTCAATTGTCCATCAAAGGTTTGTTACTTTTTCTTCGAAGGTTTGTCACATTTTCGTCGCAAGTTTGTCACTCTTTCATCGATCTTCTAACAGACAAGTGATGTCAGTGTGAGAAACTGATTGGGACAGGTTAGTCACTCTTACATGATATTGTTTTTCATTATTGTGACTAACACTTGAATGTTGTACTTGTGATGATGGTGATGCGAAAAAAAAATGATTGTTTCCTTCATCGTACTTGTGACATTGTGGCGATGAACATGTGTTGGTAAATCGTTGGAAAACGTTCACAATGTACTAGTGTTTCCTCTTCTTTTGCTACCATTTTTTACTCACACACTTCTCCAAGATGATTGTACTCAACCGCCATGCTCCCAATAACTATGGGATGTGACTTCTCACACTCACCCTCTTACATGCATTCATTGATTGGCTTTGGGAACACCCAATCAAAAATTAGAGTTTAATACATAGTAATAATAAAATTTAGGAATGTGGGTGGAATTAATAGACATGAGTAATTCCCTCTTGGACCCCTCTCTTGTGGATTATTTCATCCCCCATCTCTATCCATATCCCCTTATCAGCTTGTTGACGGGTCTAGTTTGGCTTGTCAAGTAGGTAAGGTAGAACACCTTATGGTAGGTCCCAATTAGACCCACTCTCATTTGGGATGGCGTTTCCAACCTATATGTGGGCTTGGTTTCCACTCTAAAATCATTTACTAATATGAATATGAGAACATAATGTTCTCAGATGAATTAAAATCTGAAACTAAATTAACTAATGATGTCTACTGCTATTCTAAATGCAATTCTAACCTATTCTAACCTATCCTAATAAAGAGAAAACTAGTAAAAATGAGTACAATGAAAGATAATATTGCTTGAAAAATAATTAATTCATATATGAAAATAGTGGATTAACCTAATAATAAAACAAGTGCACTAAAAATTAATTGTTTGGTCTACTCATTAAACCATTGTTGTACTCATTAGGAAATTCAAAAATTATAAACACATAGAGCATAGTTAAGAATAAATTCATAAACCATGTTCTATAACATCAACACAACAGACACATACAAAAATAAAAGTCTTGTATGCACATATCTTATTCCTAAATTTCCTTAAGTGTCTCTTGCTCTATAAATCATACAATAAAAATATTGTTTCGATACAAAACATATCCAAAAGCCCTTTTTTTATTTTCAGTCTTCTCTTTTATAAAACAAGAGGGATTGTTTGCATTCTGAAACTGCCCATTGTAAGAGGATAGTCAAGGTGTGTCTCTTCATATTCCAATTCAGATTATAATCAAGAGAATGAACAAAAAAAAAATGGATTAGTTACAAAACTAGAGTAATCATGAGATCCTTTGTGCTTCCATATGATCTAAATATTCCTTCCAGAGAGCATAGTCTTTCATTATCTCCTCTAATTTGCCCCAACTACATATTTTCTAAGTCTAGTTCCCCATCACAAATTTTCGTGGTGACTTCTAGCTTCTATTTTTGTTTTGTTTTCTTGATGAAATTTCGGGTAAAAGTGATAAGTTTGATGGTTTTTATCATGTATTCATCTAGAGCCTCTTTATTCACTTATGTTATCTATTATATACTCATTTGCTTGGCCTCTCTTAATTATTCCACTTCAGCTATCCTCAATTTGGTTGGTGCTACTTCATCAATGGCATTCATGATTTTCATTATGAACTCTTATAGAAGGTCATCAAAAGTGTTCCATGATATTTTATATGCTTTGGCCAATGTCACTTGAATAGTTCATATATCTTGCAACAAGGGCTTCCATGTATCTAAAAGGACTTGACCTTTTAGCTTCTGCTTACTGGTATAAAGTGGTAGGGTATTAGGTGGAATCTTGCATACACCTTGCCAATCTATAATTCTATCAAATGCATCATTAGACTTTTGATATATGTATCTAATCTCGTCAATATGATCCTCTAGCCTTATCTGGTCATCCATGTCTCTTTGGATATCGTTCAGGATGTAGAAACACTTATTTTTCTCTGATTTTAGTTCTTCATTAATAGTCATGGCTTCTTCTCTTATGACTTATAGGGAAAGGGTTAATGCTTTGTTTTCTTTCAAAGCTTTCTCAATCCTTTCTGTATCTTGCTCTAAACCTAGAATCTTGTTCTCCTATTGTTCAACAAACATTTTGGTTTCTACATATTCTACTTGTAAACAAGCCAATTCCTGTGCATACTCAATTTTCATTCGTTCTATCTCCTCAGAGTGCTCCTGCTTAAGGGAATCCAACTCTTCTCTATGCAAAATCTGATTTGTGTGTGCTCTCTTTATGAAATCTGCACTCATTTCATCCTTTTGTGATTATAAGAATTTGTGCATTTATTCTTTGTGGGGATTTTCAACAGTTTTGGATACCCTTTTGAATCCAACAATGATTTCATCCTTTTGAGATTGTAAGGCCCCTTCCATTTCTTCCTTGTAGAGTTTCTCTGCAATACCAACTTCCCTGTGGAATTCATGAGTGATGTCATATTGCTATGCACTTAGTTTTCCTTCTAGCTCAACAAATTTATCTTGTGAAATATCCAATGCTACAACTACTTCATATATAGACATTGCATTTTCTCCTACAAATGCATGAAGTGAAAAGGAAGTCTATATAGAATTCTCTTTAGGATATGACCCTGCCTCCCATTCAATGACTCTTTTGGTTGATGGTTGGATGATAGTTGTATCCCCTCTTTTCCTCTTGTTTGTTCTCTTGCCAATTTTTTTAGTTTGTTACTATAGTAGTAATCCCCTACTGCTACTACAACATCATTTGAATTTAACGCTTATGAGGAGAAGTTTGAATTACCTGGAATGGACATAAGAGGGGTAAATTCCTAGGGAGGAATGTTAACTGCGCCCACATGTGAAGTAGTTGAACTATTATGATTTTCATTTAATATTTCTATATTTTCCATTTTGCTTCCTCATCAGCTTTCCTTTTGGCCTCAGCTTCAACTGCCTTCTATTGTTCTTCATATTCTTTCCTTTTTTGTGCCTTCTCCTCTACTTCCAGTCTCTTCTCCTCCTCCTTGGTATTTTTTTGTTGAAGTGCATCTTGTTGAGCTTTTATTTCATCTTCTTTCTTTTTCTTCCTCTCGTCAACAAGCCTTTTTAGGGCTTCTTCCTTTTTCTTCTTCTCACCAGCCTTGGAAATTTTCTTGGGTTCATTTTTTACCTTTCCCTTTTCTACTTGTTTTCTTTGATACTATTCGTCAAATTTCATTTCTTTTTGGTGCCTCTCATTTGCTTTATTATTATACTCTTGTTCCTTAGCTTATAATTTATCCTAGTCTTTCTCTAGAAGTAATTGGAATTGTTCCTGAGTTCTTTCCTTTTTCTCTTCCTCATCCATCTGCATTTTTTCTTTGGATACATCATCTAGTATCCTTTGCAACACTTCTTCAAATAATAGGGCTCATTTTAAGACCTCCTCTACAAAATTCACTTCATGGATCATTTGTTGAGCCAGGCCAACAAATTTGACATGATCTAGTGCCAGGTTTTGTGAATCATGTCATGTCACTTATCCTGGGCATAAACATATCTCTTGTAGAACCTCTACCTCTTTTATTGCATGAGGACCATTCAATAAGGTGTATTTTCCTATGTTAACAGGGAATGTAGGCCAAATATTTTTGCTGCTACTTGAGAGAAGAGATGTTATTCCTATCCCCATGGTTTGGTAGGAAATATCCCTAATTAGCAGCCTATCGAGGAAATATTCGGGAACGAGGTGTGGGGTCTCAGAGTTCCCATAGACCCTTATGTATGTGTAGTGCTTTCCTAAATACCATTATGTTATACCTTTGATTCCATTCGAATTTATAAGGGTGATAATTCATTCAATGGTAATGATATCGATATGACTCTTTCCGATAATACTATTGGAATGTAAATTAGAATTGATCATGTATTTCATTATGAGGAGAAAATTCTTGGTGAGTGACAACTCGATGGCCTTCAAGCAAGGTAGAATAAGCTAGGATCTATCTTGAGGTTCAGTGTGAATTAGGATCTAGCCTTTTCAGACATGATTCAGTTGACAAAATGATAGAGCATAAGGTCTTTGATCCACATAATTGATTGCAGGGTTGGAGTTGAGACTGTATAAGCAAAAATAGTAATATCATGTGTCAGTATAAAATAAAATAAGTAGCGATAGAGTACCTTAACAAAATTTTGATAAGGGGTACCAACTGAAATTCTCTGGATTAGAAAATTTTAGTGGGTTCATTGTGGGGGGGGACAACAAATGGTGATTTACTAGGAAGAATCAATTATCTCTACTCTTAGATACACCCTCAAATTGTCTTTTTCTCTAAAAAAATTGTAGATATTATTGTAGAGTGGATCCCACGTCATTAAGATTTTACTGTAAAAGTGAGAAAATGAGATAGATAAGATGATCCTTTGAATAATCCCTATGAAACATTAAGGGAGCTATTCATTAACTTATTGCATACAATTATATCTTTGGAAATCGAGACATCACAAATGAGTCAGCCTGATTGTTTATAGACTGATGTGTGTTCTTCATCTCTCTTTTCCCAACATTTGTTTATTTCCAGTGAGCATCCATAGCCTTGATGAAGTTTCATCGGTATCATACAAGAATGGCCCTGCTACCAACGAGAATCCATAGCCTTGATGAGTTACTTGTACCTCCCGCATTATTAGTAGTGCTTTCAACTTCCTTATGATTTTGATTTATGCATTCACCCTTAAATATTTATAATATATGTATTGCTTTGCAATATGGGTGTTTTCAGGAAGCGGGGTGATACATGAGTTTCTTTGATATGATATCCCCAGTCAGTTTATTGTCCTTATGGTTCTATTATGAGAAGATACTGGTGTGTCTTTTATATTCGTTTGAATTGGGAGAAATATCGCAAAGGTTATTTAGAGGAAATCTTTGAATATCGCTTTCCTTTAGCCTTTTGGAACCCAATAAGCTTTACATGAGAGTGATCACACAACTGCAGGTAGTAAGTCATCATGAGTATGAGTAGTTGGTATTAAAAATTTGATGGTTTATCTTTGAAACATATTAGAACCAGTTATTTTCCTATTAGTACAACCATTGTTTTTGTTTTGTGTACATTGGGTGATGATAAAAGGAAACTCTCTCACCTTTGAATACTTGAGAAGATACTAATAGAAGTATTGAGTTTTAGTTCTGCTATACATTCCCTTTTTCCTTTCCAAAACTATGCATAGGAAATGAAGAATTGTCAACAGAGACTTTATTTACAGGTAATAAGAAGACTAAATAAGAAATGAAAATAAAGATGATTTTTTTTTTATTCAAAAGTAATAAGGAAATTTTCAAAAAGAAAAAAATTCAAATAACAAGGAACCCTACTATGTACAAGGCTATATCACTCTAGGTGATTAGGAGAAGTATCGTTTAAGAATTTGACCATTGACAGGGAGCTCCTCCATGTCTCCCTCTATTGTCTTAAGTTTGAAAGTCCCTGACCTAATTATTTCATGAATTTAATATGGGCCTAGCCATAATTTTTGGAATTTGGTGTGTTTTCCTTTCATTTCATTATCTTTATCCCATTTAAGGACCAGATCACCTTATTTAAAGTCTTTGTTACCCATAAAGGTTTTATCAAACCATATTTTAATCAGTTCTTGATGTTACATTAAATTCTTTTTAGATTTCTCCCTTTCCTCTTCTAGTTTAAGTAGCATGTTCAACTTTTGTTGCATTACTGAGCATTATTTGTCTTGAACAGATTGAGCTAGTTGCAAAAAAGGTAGGAAAGTACGGGTAGGCATAATACCTTCTTGTCTATATACCAAAAAAAAGGGAGAGTTTCCCAAAGAAGCCTTAGGTGTCACTCTATCATCCCACATGGAATTAGGGAGGGATAAATGCCAATTCCTTTGGTGTTTTGTTATAGTTCTTTTCATAATTTTAATTAGATTTTTATTTGTATATTCCTCCAGTCCATTGCCTTGAGGATAATAATTTGTTGAATATTTGATTTTAATTCTATTTTCAAGTGCATATTCAGTTAATTTCAAAGAAGAGAAATATTTGGCATTTTCAAATACTAAGGATTTTGGGACACCAAATCTAGTTATAATGGAAGAATCAAGGAAATATATCACTAGGTTTTCATTCACAACCTTCAAAGGAATTTCTTCAACCTACCTGGTGAGACAGTATGTGGCAGTGAGGATATATTTTTGTAGCTGAGAAGAGTTGGGGTTGATTTCCCCTATCACCTCCAACCCCGTTGTTGAAATGGGCATTCAATTGTAACATGTTGCAGGGGAAAGGCATGCGTCTTTTCTCTCACAACTGATTTTTGGCATTCTTGGAAATTCCTTGAATATGCATGAGCATATTTGAATAAAGTAGGACAACAATAACCTGCTTTGAATATTTTGTGTGTTGTGGTGTCTTCCCCAAAATTTCCTCTGGATGGACCATCATGAAGTTTATATAGGGCTCTATCAACATCTTCCTTTTCCAAACATATTAGGAAAACACCATCATAATTCTTTCTAAATAATATCCTTTGAGTAAGGTGGTATGATCTAGGTGGATATCGGTGGTCACCCACCTTTTCCAACTGGCTCAAAATAATTTTCTGGCAATTTTGGTAATTTACTATTTTTAGCAGTTTTTTCGGGTCCCAAACTTCTGGGGTCGTTTTGAGGCCCTAAACGACGTTTTTTTGGGGAAATGGGGAGAAACACAACATTTCATTTGATGTTGCTCACATCAAAAGTTGTAGTCCTCGGATAAATATTTCTAATGGTGTATCGAGTGCCCAAAACGGAGATCGTATGCCAAATGTACACCCCCGGGAAGTTGACGTATCAATTACCTCCATCGAGGCTCGCAAACCTTTTGTATTTTCATCTTCCGGGGTTAGGTTTTTGGATTTTACTTATGTTAAAAAGGCCCTTAGAGCCTCATTGTAACAATCATCTTCTTGCGAATGAGAGTAGTCGTCACATCTCTTCTCGGAGATAAGCTACCACCATTCTAGCGAGTCTTTCACTCTGTATTTTTACAGTCTCTGTACATTTATTTCTTTAATAGAAATCGTGTATTACTATATTTCTTTGTTTCTGGCAATATTTATGTGTATTTCATTGTAGTATCCATGCTTTCATTTTGTTCTCAAAAATAATTAGGATCAGTTCTATCAATGTAGACTGCTCTTGATCATTTTTTAGTGCATGTCCCCGACGAGGTCCGAGTATAGCAAGTTGGGTCTCGAGCTTGTCTCTCTTAAAGACAATTTCTCTCACACACCCAAGAAACCATCCATGGCGGAAGAAAAGAAAAACAACGGAGCAGATGATTCTATCAATCTTTTGCTTGAGCAAGCTCTCACGCGACAGAGGGACAAAATGATGGAGAATTTTTCCCACATCCTTCAACACCTGTCGATAGCAACAGGCGCATATTCATCAAACAACCACTTTGAAAGCACCTCTCCTTTCAAGGTACAGGTTAATTTTGATATTCTCGTATTTGAAGGTCAAATAGATGTGGATGCCCTAGACAAATGGTTAAATCTATTAGAAGGTTATTTCTCTATTCATAATTTTTCTGACAGGGAAAATATCACCTTCGCACTCCTTAAATCTCTCTCCCATGTCAAACATTGGTGGGAAACTTACTGGGAGAAAAGTTCCACAGAGGAGCATGGAAGATATGGGGCCGATCTCACTTGGGATTTTTTTGTGGTTGCTATAAAGAAACAGTATTACCCTGTTGGAAACTATGAGGACCAGTACATGAGATGGACCACATTGCGGCAAGAGAGGGGCCAAGCAGTTCCGGAGTTCACCAATACCTTCCATACCTTGTGCACCAATATGTGTATCAAAGACTCTGAATGAAATTTGGTTATAAAATACCATGGGGCTCATGGGGCTCTACATAGATTCATCCAAACTGAAATGGATTTTCTGGACATCTCATCACTCGATGTTGCTTATCGATATATTGTTAAAATCAAGCAGAAATTTAAGCACCAGAACAAACGGAAGCTTGGGTATGCAAATCCACAACAACCAAAGTATGACAAAGATGGCCCTAACAAACAATCTCCCGAAAACCAGTCCAAGCCACAGGAAATTAAGGGTCACAGGAAGACAAATAAGGACACCAGAAAATGGTGCGATTTCCAGAAAATCCTCTGGCACAACACCGATGAATGTCACTCAAAACAGTCATTGGTGTCTGAGATCAAAGACAAGGAGTCGAACCCTGATTTGGAATCTGATTCTGAAAATACTGGTAAAAGATAGATCATCGACGCAGACCCCACTGTTATTTTCACGGTCGCGGCAATTCAACCAGAAGAACCAACAGATCCTGAAGAGGGGGAGCACCTTTTTCATTCACAGATGTGGGTGAAGGGGACCCCGCTGCATTTTATTGTTGATAGCGGAAGCCAAAAGAACCTCATATCAGCAGAGGTCGTCAAACACTTGGGATTGTCGACAACACCACACTCGTAGCCATACAACATCGGGTGGCTTCACCAAGGACGAGATCTTCATGTCATCCAACAATGTCGATTGTCATACAGCATCCAACCCTTCAAGGATGAGGTATTATGTGATGTTTCCCCACTGGATGTATGTGATGTTCTCTTGGGCCAGCCATATATGTGGAGACGCCATGTTTTTTATGAGTATCGACCTCATAGTGTCATTGTTTCTCTGGGGGGTCATAGAATACCATAAGTAGTTCTGACTATTGTTCCACCTAAACAATGCCGCAAGGTAGTATCTCATACTACAAAATTTAGCTTCTTCACAATCTTTTCAAAAGGTGAACAAAAGGATACTGCAACCACTACAGCCTTGGCCCAAGCACCTTCTATCCAACAGAAGCACGTTGACAAGATTGCAGCAAAGTGTAAAGATTCCTTTTGCACACAGGCATATCATGTAGCCAGACTGGTTAAAAAGGTCCAACCCTTCCAGACACATGTTCATGACAACCTTCAACAAGCTAAGAAGCGCAACTTCTCCAACAAGGCAAGCAACTCATCAAGATGCAGATTCAAGAAAAGCTCCTCCCTCTCCCCCGAGCACTCAACGCAATGGATACCATTGATTCCTAAGGAGGGAGGATTGATCCAAGTGGATATAAGTGGCCACCCACCTTTTCCAACTGGCTCAAAACATTTTTCTGGCAATTTTGGTAATTTACTATTTTTGGAAATTTTTTTGGGTCCTAAATTTTCGAGGTTGTTTTGAGGCCCTAAACGATATTTTTTTTGGAAAACGGGGAGCAACATGGTAGTTCCTTCATGTTTCTCACATCAAAATTTGTATTCCTCGAATAGAGATTTCTAACGGTGTATCGAGCACCCCAAACAAAGATCGTATGCAAAAGTTACGCCCCCGGGAAGTTGACGTATCAACTACCTCCATCGGGGCTCACAAACCTTTTGGATTTTCATCTTCCGGGGTTAGGGTTTTGGATTTTACTTATGTTAAAAAGGCCCTTAGAGCCTCATTGTAACAATTATCTTCTTGCAAATGAGAGTAGTCATCACATCTCTTCTTAGAGATAAGATACCACCATTCTAGCGAGTCTTTCACTCTGTATTTTTATAGTCTTTATACATTTATTTCATTAATAGAAATCGTTTGTTACTATATTTATCTATTTCTGGCAATATTTATGTGTATTTCATTGTAGTATCTCTGCTTTCATTTTTTTCTCAAAAATAATCTGGATCATGGTATTGGGCTAATTTAAGCCTAAGAGTCCTTTTCTTCTTTGGTTCCATGTATTGTGGAGTTGAACCATGAGTTAAATAGTACTTCATTTCATAGTACCAATGATCAATGTTGATAGGGATATAGTAGACCTATCTCTCTAGTAGATTCTGATCCTCATAGATTTCATCCTCACCTCCTCTATCTTCTATTGATTCAGCTGCGAGCTTGCATAGTCCTTGTCCCTTCACATTTTTAACGGGATTTATGTCCAGTTCATAATCTTGAAAGGTTGTTATCCAATTAGCTCTTTTCTCTCTCAAATCCCTTTGTACCAAAAGATTTCTTACAACAAGGTAAGGAACTATCACCTTAGTCTTGGATTTGATTAGATAAGGTCTGAAATGTTTGACATCCTTGAAAAATGCATAGGCTTATTTTTCAACTTCATGAAAATCCAGCTCTGCCCCTTGCATCCCTAAAATCATGAAGGAATTTGGCAATTCATTCCCTTCATTGTTATTTTTCATGAGATCAGATGCAAATGCAATGTTAGAAGCAAAGGTATAAAGTATAAAATACTTGTTGAAATCTAGACTCATCAGTCCAGGATCATGTGCTATCTCTTCCTTGATTTTTATGAATGACTCATTTTCTTTAGGTCCCCATTTATAATATGCATCCATTTATAATGACTGCATGGATTTATTGTTGAGAGGAAAAGGAATCTTTGAGATAGCTTCAGTTCTCTTAGGTTATATCATTATTCCATCTTTAGATATAATGAATCCTAAAAAAATTCCTTCATTAACTGCAAAAACATATTTTTGGGGATTCAGAGAAATGTTATATCTCATGCATCTATTAAATATTTTCCTCATATGAACTATGCGATCCCTTTTGTCTTTAGAGAATAAAGTAACATAATATAGATATACCACTACACAATCACCAATTAGTCCTCAAAATGCAATGTCCATGGCTCTATAAAAAGTTTCCCATGCATTTATTAATCCAAATGGTAGTTTCTTGTAGGCAAAGGTTCCCCATTTAGTTCGAAAAAAAAAATTCAACTGATCACCATGGGAAACAAATTGGTTTTAACTAGAAAATCCACCTAATAATGAGAGCATTTCAGAACTAGAGACACATTGTAATATTTCCTCCATGGGTTGACCGTTGCACAAGATAATTATCTTTCTCAAAAGCCTTGTTCAAGTTTCTAAAAATAAACACACAGACTTATGTCACCATTTTTCTTTCTCACGGGCACAAAATTAGCAATACATTGGGTATGCCTGACTGGGAAGATTATTATTGTTGCCAATAGTTTGTTTAGTTCATCCTTTACCTAGAGTTCTAAGCTTGGATGCATATTTCTCCACTTTTGTTTGAAAGGTTTTGTTTGAGTCTTCATGGGGATTATATGTTGGATGATCTTTGTATCATAACTTTTGAGGTCATCTAATGTCCATGCAAATATGTCTTTGTATTCTTTGAATAATTTGATGAAAGGTTTCCTTTAAGCTAAGGAACAATTCCTTCCAAGGTTGATATTCTGAGATACACTACTTGTTCCAAGATTTATCACCTCAAATTGTATTGTTGAACTATTTGTTTCATAGTTTGTCACTTTCTTGAACTTGTCTGGAAGATCGTAGATCTTCTCCAGCCTCACCACACTCTTGGGGATATTATTAATCGAATTGATTTTACTTTGATTTGTTTGATATGTTGGTTCATGAACATCATGATTCATATCCTAATCATGTTGGTATTCATCTATGATAGAACCCTTGAAGTCATCTTCAAGATGGAGAAAATGTATGATCTGTTGATCATCATTAAACACTCTCTAGTTGGTTATTGTTAGAAAAATGGGATCACGAAGTAATAAAATAAAACAAATGTGAAAATAAAACACATAAGATACACAATACAATAGAGACATAGATATACGTGGTTCACCAAGTGTGGGTTACATCCACCAGAGAAATTTCCAGGTCATTCCTTTTTATTATCCAACAAAATGATGGGATATAACCTACAACACACCCACTGTAACTTCGTCTTCTTTTTCTCACAATATCCTCTCTCAGAATACAGTATTCCCTATAATACATAGCCACAATACAATTGCCTCATAAAATAGGGTTTCCTTCTAGGGAAAAAAACCCCTAAAAATAACTTCTACCATCATACCTGCAACCTTATAATGAACGGTCCATATTGACTACGAAATTACAATATTTTACAAGGCATTTTCCCCAATATTTCACTTCCAGGATGCTTCCCCCAAATCCCACGCCAGAGGGGATACAAAAATTTTGTTTCCCCCCCTGGACCCCCCTGGCGACATTTGTGGGGGGGGGATCCCCCCCACCCGTTAGGGAATGGGAACCAAGCACAGTTGAAACAAACCTCTAAATCAGGAAGATAATCAGTCTCCACAACCAACAATCTCCCACTTTGAGACTGATCACAACAAATCCACTATTGTTGTACCTATTGGAATATACTCGACCTTGTACCTAGAAAATTTCTCATCTTCACCTTCATGATTGAAGGCCAACTGAAACTAAGCAGAAACTCAGTTTCTCCCTGGTTACTCCCTTTGTTAACATGTTTGTAGGATTCTGGCTAGTATGTATCTTTTCCAACTTCAAATGTCCATCTTCCAAGATGGGTCATATCAAATGGTACATGAGTTGTATATGCTTAGTCTTTGAAAGGAAGTTTGACTTCTTTTTAAGATGAATGGCACTCTCTCTGTCATAGTACAACTTGCTATTCTCATGCTTCTTTCCCAATTCCTCCATAAACCTTTGTAACCAAATCATTTATTTACTAGCATTTGTAGCAGCAATGTAATATGCTTTTATTGTTGAAATTGAAACAACCTTTTGCAGTTTTGAAATCCAACTTATTTATGTTCCACCTACAATAAAAGCATACCATGTGGTGGTCCTCCTGCTATCTTTATGAACTGCCATATCTAAATAACCATATCCTTGTAGAACAATGTTTGAACCTCCAAAACATAATGCATGAGTAGTAGTACCTCTCAAATACCTGAGAATCCACTTTACTTCCTCCCAATGTTCTTTACCTGGATTGTTCATACACCTTCTCACAACTCCCACTGCATGTGCAATATCTGGTCTTGTGAAAACCATTGCATACATCAAGCTTCCAATTGTTGATAAATAAGGGACCCTGGACATGTATTATATCTCCTCTTGTGTCTCGGAACACATTTGCTTGGTTAATTTCAAACGGTTTGGAAAAGGTGTACTAAGTGGTTTTACATTTTGTATTCTAAACCTCTCCAACACCTTCTCTATGTACTCACCCTGAGACAATGTCAATTTGCAATTTTTCCCATCTCTTGTTATTCTCATACCAAGGATTTTCTTTGCAACACCCAGATCCTTCATCGCAAATGAATTAGCTAATTTCTTCTTGAGAAAATTTATATCCTGCATATTAGACCCTGAAACAAGCATGTCATCTATGTACAATAGAAAGATAAAATAGCTTCCATTATCTAGCCTTTTAAAATAAACACAGTGATCAAAAGGACATCTACTATAGCCTTGTTTTGTCATAAACATGTCAAACTTCAAATACCATTGTCTTGGAGATTTATTTAGGCCATACAAACTCTTATTCAACCTACATACCAAATTTTCCTTCCCTTTGAATTCATACCCCTGTGGTTGCTACATATAAATCTCTTCCTCGAAATCCCCATGGAGAAATGTTATTTTTACATATAATTGTTCAAGATGCAAATCTTCTACTGCAACAAGACTTAAAATAGTCATAATTGAAGTCATCCTAACAACAAGAGAAAATATTTCATCAAAATCTATACCTTTCTTTTTGGCAAACCCCTTTACAATAAGTCTAGCCTTGTACCGTTTTTTTCCTCCATCTTCTTCCTTCAACTTGTAAACCCATTTATTCTGCAATGTTTTTTTTCATGCAAGCAACTGAACCAAGTCCCAAGTCTATTTATTTACCATGGAATCCATTTCTTCTTTCATGCCTTGCTCCCACTTATTTTTAGTGTCTACCTACATTGCCTCTTCATAACATTATGGTTCACCAGGATCATTCAACAATAAATAATATAATGAAGCATAGTATCGTTCAGGGGGTCTATTTAACATGGTAGATCTTTTAACAACACTTGTAGGAGTTTGAGGTACCTACTTCTCCTATTGTTGTACATTTTGATTTTCTGGTACCTTTGGAATTTCTTTTTCAGTGATCTCATCAAGCACTATGTATTATGGTTTTTATTTTTCTTGTTTCTTTTCCTGCAACTAATCTTTGTACATGACCTTCTCATTGAATATGACATCTCTAATACTAATGATTTTTTTTATTTTCATAATCCCATAAGAGATAACCAAAATCATTAACACCTTATCCAATAAAGGTACACTTCTTGTATTTTGCCTCAAGTTTTGTTCTATTTTCTTTATCAATATGGACAAATGCTTCACAACCGAAAGTCTTCAAAAAAGAATAGTTTACATTTTTGCATGTCCATTCCTCCTCTAGAATTCCACCATCCAAAGATCTTGAAGGTCCTATGTTTATTAAGTAAACAACAATATCTACAACATCTGCCCAAAACTATAAGGGAAACCCCAACATGCAATCTCATACTCTTTACACGCTCCATGATTGTCTTGTTCATCCTTTCTGACATGCTATTTTCTTGAGGTGTTCCTGGAACTATTTTCTCTCTATGAATCCCATGGTATGAACAATAATAATCAAACTCATTGCTGTAATATTCACCTCCATTGTCTAATCTAATACACTTCAACCTTTTTCCTGTCTCATTCTCAACCAAATCTTTCCATTTCTTAACAATATCAAAAACATTAGACTTTTGTTGAATGCAATAAACCCAAGTTTTTCTAGTTACATCATCAATAAAAGTAACATAATAATGAGAGCCACCAAGAGATGATACCTGATTTGGTCCCCATACATCTGTATGTACAAGATCTAACCTTTCACTATTATTTTCTTTTCTGACTCTGAGAAATATAACTATCTTATGTTTTCCATAAACACAATGCTCACATAAATCCAAATCAATTTGTTTAAGATCTGGCAACAAATTTCTTTTGTAAAGTATATGCATCCCCTTCTCACTCATGTGTCCAAGCCTATAATTCCACAATATTGTATCCACTCCTATAGAAGCTAAAGTGATGCAGTGCCCCCACTTCAGTGAGGTCTATTGACCTCTCGGTCTAGGATCATTCACAATGTTGAGCTGGAACAGCTCTTCGGATCCCTGATGGAACCTCTGCGAGACAAATCCATAGGCCCTTTTGAAATTCACCCACGCGAACTAGTGTCGGGCGTAAAATTCTTCTCCACGTGACCACACGCCTATCCAAAAGGCGCTTCGCGACCTCGGACCTTGGGCATTTTACTATGGGCCAGATCCAATACTCCTGATTCTTGATTTCCGAATTAGGGAATCCTCTAGGTGCTAGCTCCTCCCGCTAGTCCCCTTCGAATGTGACGTTGGGATATGACTTGGGGCCCAACTACCAAGCGCTTCGGGACTTCATGCTTCACATCTCTAGAAGTTATCTACCTCTTTCCTCCAGAACTCTGAACCCTCGAACCCCGCTTGCGTTAGATCTGATCCACGACCTTATTGATATGATGGTCAATATCTCCCCTACACGACTTCTTAACTTGTGCGGTTCCCTCTCCTGTGTGTGAAAAACGCTAAGGCTCGCGCACCTTGGTTTGATCGGATGGTTGTTGGTCCTCTGAATCGGTGACCCAACGGCCATTGTCGCTCTCTCTCCTGAGCTTCTGACTTCCTCCGACTTAGAAGATTTTCTAGGTATCCAAAGGTCTCGTCTTTGTTCCTCCTACTAGTTTGTCCCTTAGGTCTCGTCTGTACTTATGTAAAGCGCTACCCCTTCTGACCTTTCTTAGCTTCTGCTCCTTTGACTTCTTACAGAGTCACTTCGACACTTAGCTGAATTCCGGGTCTGTGCACTCCTTGCAGTAGATTCTTACATAAGACTTGGGTTCTCGTGGATGACGATGCACGCCTTGGAGAAGTCGCTTTGCACTCCTTGCAAAGGGAAAGTTTCGTGCTATCTCTTCTAAGCTTATGAGTCGAAATAGACTCTGTCGACGCACTCCTTGCAAACTGTGTGCACACCTTGCACAGACTCAACCGAAGAGAAAAAATGGAAACTTATACAAACATTTCACAATTTCATATACTCATAACGAGATTCATTCATTCATGAAAGAAACAATAACAGGTAATTGCAAAACAGTAACAACATCATTCATTTGGATCAATTTTCCTATATTACATTCATTCAAAATAAAATGGCTACAACTATAATCAAACAACAACTAAAAACTTAGAAAACTCCTACTAACTCGCAACAGCCTCATTTGGGCGTACCAAACCTCTATTTATCTCAGAGGTTCCTTAGGGTTCCCCCCGACTAATCATCTACTTGAAAACAAAAACCTAACTGCTACCTAAGTTCAGTTACATTCAATACCATGAGTGAAACTCCTAGATCACTCGTTTTCAATCAGCTCCAAAAGATTCGCAATGAACACCAGTGTTTTAGATTCTGGAATGATTTTGAGGTGCTAAGTTTTCCTGCCACACATGCTCGCTGACGATGCTCATGCATCATACTCCCCTAGACAAAAATTCATGGACTCCTATCCATGAGCTCCTGCACCGACTTTCCATGCTTCTGGATATCAGCTTCATTTTCCCAACTAGCATATTCTATTGGGTGTCCCTTCCACTCGACCAAATATTCAAAATAGGTCTTCCTCCTGGTCTTTTTTTCAATCCTCTGATCAATGATCTTCTCCATCTATGGTTTTTCTTCTATAGGAAATTGTTTCTCCCACTAAATCTTCTCTTGATGTCCTAATACCTCTATGTCATCTTCCATGTAAGGGTATAGGTCAGAAATGTTAAATATGGGTGATATGCCCACATCATCTGGCAGCTCAATCTCATAGGAATTTGCATCAAACTTCCTTAAGATCTTACATGGACTTATATTCTTCATTTTCAACTTGTTATATGTTCCCCTTGGGGACATTTCTTTCCTGAGATATGTCAAAACCTGATCTCCTACTTCAAATTGAAGTTCCCTACGATGTTGATCAACCCTGCGCTTGTACTCTTGGCTAGATCTCTGCAACTATCCTCTGATCTAGCTATGGATATTCTGCATTTCTGCAGCAAAATCTTCTGCTCAAGCACTTCTGATCCCATTATGTCCCAAGTCTCTCAACTCAGATACTCCCCTTGGTTTCATTCCATACAATATTTGGAATGGGCTCTTTCGAGTGCTCCTGTTTGGTGAGTAATTGTATGCAAATTATGCTTCTGGCAAAATCTGATCCCACTGGTTATGATGCGAAGTGACCAAACTCCTCAATAAGTTTCCCAAACTTCTCTTTACCACCTCAGTCTGTCCATCCTTCTCGGGGTGATAAGATGAGTTGAAGGACAAATATATCCCCAAACTTCTTCCACAGTGTTCTCTAGAAATAACCAACAAATTTAGTGTCTTTGTCTGAGACAATGCTCCTAGGTAGTCCATGAAGTCTCACAACTTCCTTGAAAAACAAATTCGCAACATGTGTTGCATTACTAGTCTTTTGGCATGGGATAAAGTGTGCCATCTTTGAAAATCTATCCATCACCACAAATATGGAATCAGATCCTTTTTGTGTTCTTGGCAGTCCCAACACAAAATCCATGCTTATTGCATCCCAAGGCCTTTCTGGTATTGGCAATGGTTGATACAATCTAGGGTTCTATCTTTTTCCTCTTGCATGTTGCAGATTCTACATCTTTTCACAAATTTTATCACTTTTGTTCTCATGCCTGGCCAATAGTATGAATTGTTCAACTGTGCAATTTTTTTATCATGGCCGAAATGTCCAGCCAATCCTCCACTATGTTTTTCCTTCAAAAGGTTATCCCTCAATGAGCATTTTGGTATGGAAAATTGATTGCCCTTGAACATCAATCCCTCTTGAATCATATACTCTGCCCACTAGCCCATGTCTCTCAGCACGAGATTTGCACATTCTTCATATGCTTCCTTGAAATCTGGATAATCACAATACATATCCTTTAGGTGTTCAAACCCCAAGGTCTTCACCTGAAATTCCTGCAGAATCAAAACATCTCCTGCTCAATGCATCAACAACTTTGTTAGAATTCCCAACAATATGCGTTATCTCTCAAAATGAATCAGTCATTTGTTCCTTTTTGTAGGTGATAGCATGGTCATAAAATTAGGGTCCTATATAAATTTTTAAATTTTATAAGTGTCATAATAATAGGATCTAAAAATGTTATCCTAGAAATAAATTGATCATCAAAAGGTCTTTTCAAAAAATCGAGAAAAAATCCTTTCACCAGCTAACATCTGTTTTGAAGTTGAAGTTAGCTTGTGAAAGCCCCAGGTTTCAATGGCTAAAGCTTACTCTCAGCATCAAGTGAGCTGGTGAAAGCGTTAACACGGGTTTTCCTCCAACGACTCCAGAAACCCAAAAGGATACACCGGACACACGTCATACAATCATCATGGAGAGTAAATGGATGAAAATGTGTGATGACATCTTTTCATCACGTTTTAGCAGGACATCATGATAAATTGTGCTCACGAAATTCGTGGGGCAGACAGAGAAGGGTTTGAAGATGTGACACACTCTTAATCATCATTGCAACTAGAGGATAAAGTACCAGTTAGATGATGACATCAAATCAAATCACCATTTCCTATTTTGAACTCACAGCGTTCAAAAATTTCTATTATGGGGTTTCATATTTCATTGATAACACAGAGTTGTTTTCACCAGTGCTAGCCTGTTCCTTATTAAGAAGTTTCTTGTTTCAACTATGTACAAATTAGCTGGTGATTAAGTTGCAGATGTCAAGGAAGCAAGGAGGACGACTTTTGAGGAAAAAATTAGACAATTTTTCCTTCTTGCAGTCTTATCCAGAGGTGCAGAAGCGTTTCTCAGACGCAGGTTGTATGACATGTGTGGAAAGGTTACAGGAAGGCTATCACCAGGAATTTATAGAGGCTTTTGCAAAGTCTTACGATGGAAAGAAAGTTACAGTGGGATCGCTGGAGCTGATAGTTGATGAAGCTGTCATCGCTTCAACAACTGGTTTACCCAGAACAAGCCAAAATTGGTTTAAGACAACAGTGACCAAGAATTTGGATTTTAGATCATACCTCAAGATAGAATTCCGAAGTATAACTTGGAAGAAAAGAATCCATGTTTCTTACCTTGAAGATGAATGGAAGGATCTGTTTAAAGGCATTCAGTTATACTCAACCTCAGAGGGTAGGTATGACAAGTTAATGTTATATCATTTCAGACTCTTAGAGCACTTCACAGGGAAGGTCCTTCTAAATTTTCCTTTCTTTCTTCATAGAATCCTAACTAAGGTGTGTAATAAGATCAGAGTCGTACCATTCAGTATCAAAAATTTCCTTTGTCATTATGGTCTAATTAAAATGATCATCTTGGAAGAATTGAGACAGAAAGAAAGAACTTGGCAGCACTTTCTCTTCTGGGAAGGTTTTGAGACCCAAAATCAACCTGTAAATGAACAGAAGAAAGCATGCAAGAAACAGTCAACCCCTCAGAGTATCTCAAGGAGAAGGAGAGCTCTCCCAAAGCCACCAGAAGACAAAAATTCAAGCATAAATCCCAAGAAAGCTAAAAAGAAACTAGATTTTGAAACAAACTCAGAGCAATCCACAGTAAAAAAGACAAATGCTCCAAATCTTCCATACACAGATTTAGACACAGAACCAGAAAAGGAAGATGAAAGTCCAGCCAACCAAATTCCAGAGTAGTCCATGGAACCTGCACAGGATTTTGAAGTTTTTACTCCCAAAGATGAAGGTGAAACCTCAAGAAATAAGAAATCAAAGAAAACACAGAAGATTAAGGAGTTGAAAGAGGTAATAGCACAGCAAGAGGTTTTATAAAGGGTGATAAAGGAAAGATATAAAGCCTTATCAAAAAAAATTGCAAAGACCAATGCAACGTTTGAGAAGCTGGCACGTGAAAGTATAAAGGAGAAAAAGAAGAAGAAAAAGATCACAAAGGATTATAACAGCTTATGGTGGTTAGCTAAGTGCCTGAAGAGGAAGATCAAAAAATTGGAGGCAAAAATTACCACATCCAGATTTACAGGTGCTGGCCCAGGTTGTTGTTAATTTGCAGGGAGAGCAATCAAATAAATAATGATTTGTGATGGAACAATAGTTTTGGATACAAAATTTTTCCTTTTTGAAAAACAGAGCTTTCACCAGCACAGAAGGTGCAATTATAACCAATTAGTTTTTGAAAAGCAGAGCTTTCATCAGCTAATTAGCAAATCCTAAGGTGAAATAGTTGGTGAAACTACAGAGTAAGAATTTTGAAGATTTGAGCTCGAACAGAGCGGTTTTTGGGTGATTTAAAGGATAAGAGGACATCTAAAAGATGAATCACCAAATCATAAAATATTCAGTTTCAAAGATTCATGGAGATTTTGGAGGAGAATGCTAAATTAGTCAACTAAAGCTTTCTTCACAGTTGTTGAAAGTTTTCCAACTACTTAAGACATGTGTCCTTTCCTCCATGACACATCAGAAACATAGCAATGATGAAGACCAGATGTCGAAGACAAGCTTTGAAGATAGTTCGATTCATAGGAACTAGTTCTTAGTTATCCTATTGTATTTAGTTTTGTCTTTTGTTTTCTATTTTTAGAAATCCAGATCCATTTTTCAGGGATCTGATATCTATTGTAAAGGTTATAAATACTTATCATTTTGATAAAGTAAGGGTTCGATTTTGGATAGCAGAAATACTATATTGTAAACAGACCTTTCATATGATAATACAAATCACAGTTTTCTCGCTCTATTGATGTCAAATTCTCATCTTTCTTTATGTACTTTTATTCAAGTTGTTTCAACTGTAAAATGAATGTCATCTCATTGGTTAGCTCATAACTTGATTAGTAGTTTCTTATCCTTTTTTATTAAACCCTACATTTGTATTTGGTTTATAAGCATTGTTTTCTCACCCAACTTTAAAGCTATCATCTGATTATTGATCCTTGAGAGCACTGGTTCATTTGATTCTCATTTTGACTGTCTGAATACCATATTGTAATTGAGTCATACCATTGATCCATACACACAAAATACAAAAACAAGTGTACTTTAAGTTACCAAGCATCTTTGACTCACAACCACAAAGAGTTTCTTGGAGTGATAACAAATTGGTGCCATTGCCGGGGAGAGGAGACTGAAGCTCAGCTTTCCTGGGAGACGACACAGAGTTGATATTTGATTATAGACAAAGATTACACATTACATTGGTTGTAATCATCTATCTGGCGACTCCACAAGTTCATCCTGGCTCCAAAGAAGATTAGTACCAGGGCGAATCCACAAGAATCACCTGTCACACCAGTGCCCAACCTTGAAATAATTCTCAGAAGAGGAAGATCATTTCAAGGTCAGACTTCAAAATCAGGTACCCAAAGTAATCCTCTTTCTCATTCTAAGAAGTTCATAACAGAAAACACTAGATCTTCTTCCTCTAATATTGTCAGTGAAAAAGCATCTGTAACAACTACAAAAAAATTAATTATTTCTTATCAAGAGGAAAAGGTCATTACAGAAGAAGTGATAGGATCAAATTTGGTTGAAGAATCATCTAAAATTTAGAAAGATATCATAGCTCATCATCCCTTGAGTCTTTTCACTCACAGTAGGAAGAAGACCATATACACATTCACACTAGCCTCCTTGTTATAGAACATATTCTTCAAGAACTGTCTGCTAAAAGTGAGGAAAAATTGGTTGAACAACTTACAAAATTCTATATAGCCTCATACAAAAATTCTTTCCTATCAGAGAGTTCTTCCCCTTTTAAATTAAACCCCCCCAGTGCTAAGGAATCAGGGAAAAGTCTATCACCTCTTTCACCAATAATCATGGTTGTACCTCCTCCTTTGACCAAGATGCAACAAATCCTAGCTGCTAGGTATGCACCATTGATATTGCCAAATCTAGTATCAGCCATGCCTACAGGAGACTATCAGAAGTATATGCCCAAATTCACAGGTGAAGGTGATGTGATCGTTGAAGAACATATAGAGGCCTTTTACAATTATGCAAAAAACCTTAACATTGAGGAAGAAGATGTTTGGAGTCGAGTTTTTATCCAAATCTTAGATGGCCATGCCAGGAAGTGGTTCAAAGAAATTCCCGCTGGTTCAATAGCTGGCATAAAGAAATTGGATGGTATTTTTTTTAATCACTAGGGTGATAGAAGAGATTTCTTGTACTATATTACTGAATTTGGAAATCTCAGGAAAGAAAATGGTGAATCAGTCTCTGATTTCACTAAAAGGTTCAATAGGATGTACAGTAAAATACCAGCTGAGATAAAACCTTAAGATACCTCTGCCAAAATCACATATGCAAATTCTTTTGATTCAGAATTTTGTCTATTGTTGAGAGAAAGAAGGTCACCTACCTTATCTCTAATGCAAGATTTTTCCCTTGAAGTGGAATCGAATATATTGATTGCTCATAAGTTGAAGGGAAACACTGATAGAAGAAAGCCTAGAGATGAAGCTTCTTCTTCATCCCATACTAATCCAAAGCTAGACAAGATGGCTAACATGTTAGAGTCTTTAACTTCTGAGATATCTAAACTTAAAATTGAAAACAAACAGCCTGTCAAAGGAAGGGGTACTTATGATTATACAAACATAAATTCAAATCAAAATCCAAACAACTTCAAGAGAAATAATCAGCAAGTGCAGATTTTGCAGAGAGAAAGAAATCCTATTGAGGATCAAAAGATAAAGGCTCCTCTTCAAAATGTTTTGATGAAAGAATATGATGAAGATGAATGTCCTGAAAATCAAGAAGACCATATTCATTGTTTCAAAGCAGAGTTGGAGAATTCATTTTTGACTCAAAATAATTATGAGGAGGCCCTTAAAAATGAACAAATTAATGAACTCTCTAATGACAATGGTGTATTTCAGGCAGATGAGAAAAGTAGATACAATCTCTGGTCTAAGGCAACTGTTGCAAAACAGAGTACTACACCTCCTCCTCAAAAGAAAAATCATGTACCTGCCAAGCAACAGAATCCAGATCAGCAGAACTTAAAGGAACCAAAGATTGCATTAAAAGCACCATCCCACGAGGTAAAAACATCTGACAAGACCTCTTTATCTTTTAATCTTGAAGAAGAAATCCAAAAAATTAAAATTACAATCCCTCTAGTTGAGTTGATGAAAAATGAGTCATTTAAGAAAAACATTTTGAGCACCCTTGATCCTAGCTACACTTCTAACTCTGTTGATATCCTCAACATTCAATATAATCAGCCTACTATTGTCCTAGGCCCTATGATTGCAGATAGGGATGAGAGTTGTCCACCATTTTACATTTCCTTGAACATTCATGACAAAATTTTGCACAAGTGTTTCTTAGATTCAGGTGCATCTCATAATCTGATGCCCAAGGCTGTGATGGAAGAACTTGGTCTAGAAATCACTAAGACTTATCATGATCTTTTTTCTTTTGACTCCAAGAGAGTTAAATGCTTTAGGCTTATTAAATATTTGGTAGTGACCTTGACCTCAGCATCAATGAAAACCATGGTGATGGATGTGGTTGTGGCAGATATCCCTCCCAAATTTGGATGTCTCTTGTCTAGATCTTTCATGAAAATACTTGGTGGAACTCTGCAAATGGATCTATCATATGCCACCATTTCGATGTTCGGTGGAGAAAACAGAAGGTTGTACAGAGAATCTCATCTTGCATACATAATCAATGATGACCAGAATCCAGTCAATCACCCAATTTATTCAGTGGACACAGGTATGGGTTCATGTCTACTTCAAATTGACGACACTCTTTCTGAATCATTATTACTTAAGCAGCCCATTGTGCAGCCAACAGAAATAGGTGAAAATGATTTATGGACAATGTTCTTTGATGGGGCATGTACAAGAGAATCAGTTGGAGTATGCATAGTCATCATTTCCCCATTGAAGGAAACCACTCATTTATCTTTTAAGATTGATTTTAAAGCAACTAACAACATTGCAGAGTATGAGGCCCTTCTCCTAGAATTAAATGTAGCCCAAGAGATGAAGATTTAGAGACTACAGGTATTTGGAGATGCAAACTTAATAATTCAGCAAGTAAACAAATCCTTCCAGGCCAAACATGTTAGGCTGAAATCCTATAGAGATGAAGTTTTGATAGTGATTCATGCTTTTACAGATTTCAAGATTACTCATGTTCCTAGAGCCATGAATGAACTAGTTGATTCATTGGTTGTTTCGGCCTGCTCTTTCATACCTCCATTACCTCCTAAATTAAACTATGAAATCCAAGTAAAGTATAGGCCATCACTCCTTGATAATGTAAAGTTTTGGAAGGTTTTTGAAGATGATGTTGAACTCACTAGATTCCTTGCAGTGATGGAGAAGTTTTCATATTTGTAGATTGATTTCGAGAATGAACATGATGAAGGAGCTGAGAAGCCTAAGCTAAGAAGTAAAATTGGAGCACATGAAATTGTTCAATTGTCCACCAACAGAATTCCTAAAGGATTGGTCTCTTTAGAAAGGTTGTTTGATAATAATGGCGTGGCTGTCAAATTAGAAAAGAAGGAAGAGGACTCAGATGTCTTTCAGTTAAATGTATCCAGTAAACAAGATCCTAAATATGTCAACTTAGCTTCTCATATGTCTAAAGAACAAAAGGTTGATTATGGTGATTTTCTAAGAGAATTTGTTGATATCTTTGCTTGGCAATACAATGACTTGAAAACATTCAACACAAGATTCCTTTAAACAAAGATACTAAACCATTTAGGAAGAAGCTTAGATCTTCCAGCCCTATGTTGATGCCTACCATGGAAAAAGAGATCAAAAAATTATTGGATTCTAAAATTATTATACCTCTCAGATACTCAGATTGGATTGCTAACCTTGTACCTGTTAGAAAGAAAAATGGAGAGATCAGACTCTGTGTGGATTTCAGAAATTTGAACAAGTGTTCTAGAAAAGACAACTACCCGTTTCCCAAGATGAAACACATTTTTCAAAAGGTGTCAGGGTCAAGTGTGATGTCCTTTATTGATGGATTCTCCGGATACAATCAGATTGTTGTCCATCTGAATGACAGAGAAAAGACTGCCTTTACCACTCCATGGGGCACTTTCATGTATGAAAAGATGCCTTTCGGACTGATAAATGCTAGAGCTAGTTTCTAGAGAGCAATGGACATCACATTCGTTGGAGAGAAAGACAAATTTGTTCTGATATATCTTGATGAAATAACTATTTTTTCAAGCAGACATGAAGATCATTTGCAGCATTTGAGGAAGGCATTCCTAAAATGCAGGAGGTATGGCATTTCTCTTAATCCTAAGAAATCTAATTTTGCACTTAAAGAAGGGAAATTGCTTAGACATATTGTTTCAGCTGATGGGGTAAGGATTGATCCAGAAAGAGTAGAATCCATTAAAAAATTGTCGCTTCCTAGATCAAAAAAGGATATTCAACCTTTCCTTGGAACTATAAACTTTATCAGGAGGTTTATAGCAAACATTGCAGAACTTACAAAGCACATTACTTGTATGTTAAGAAAGAATTCTGAAGTAAGATGGACTGAAGAAGCTAAACACTCTTTCAACGCTATCAAAGAAGCCATTATAATAGCCCATGTTTTAATCAGTCCTAACTTTGACAAGGAGTTTTATATCTTTTCATTTGCTTCAAAAGATACAATTGCAGTTGTACTATTGCAAAGAAATGTTGATGATCAGGAGCAGCCAGTTGCCTTCTTCAATAAAGTCTTGAGAGATGCTGAAGTAAAGTATGAACCATTGGAAAAACAAGCATATGCACTCATCAAGTCATTAAAAGCCTTAAGGATTTACATTCTTCAAGCCAAGGTAATAGCTTATGTACCTTCAAGCTCAGTTAAAGACATGCTTATACAACCCGACATAGATGGAAAAAGGAGTAAGTGGATAGCAAAGTTAATTGAATTTGATGTCGAGATCAAGCCAGCAAAACTTGTGAAAGGTCAAGGCCTTGCCAAGCTCCTTGCAGAAGAAAATTGTAAGTTGCTTGAGATAAATTTTGTGGATATAAATGCAGAAGACATTCAGATTTTGGAAGATAGAGGTAGTGATAATTTGCAGGTTTCTCCTCACCTAGCTGACTGTGAATGGTACAGTCACATCATTTATTTTCTGCAGAATTTATCAGTTCCTTCAGATTTGACAAAAACACAAGAATTTAAAGCTCAAAGCCATAAATTTATGCATTAATGATAACTTACTGTTTTGGAAAAATCCAACAGGGATACTCTTGAGGTGCATAAACCAAGAGGAATCAGCTAAAATCATGACTAAATTTCATAATAGTGAGTGTGGAGAACATCACTATTGGAAGACTATCGCTCATAAAATCCTAAGAGCTAGTTACTATTGGCCATCCTTATTTTCAGATGTGTGTCAATTTGTGAAAACATGTGACAAGTGCCAAAGGTTTGTAGGTAAACATTAGCTAAAATCTCTTCCCCTCAAACCTATTGTGGTCACGGTCCCTTTTCAGCAATGGGGTTTGGACTTCATAGGTGAGATTCATCCTCCTTCTAGCAATCATCATAAATGGATCTTTGTGGCTACTGATTATTTTACCAAATGGATCGAGGCCATTCCTACAAGAAATGCCAATCACACTGTCATCATTAATTTCCTGCAAGAAAACATATTCTCCAGATTTGGTTGCCCTAAGAGAATAGTCACAGACAACGTTGTTGCATTTAATGATAAACACTTGGTAAAATTATGTGAAGAGATGGGAATTCAGCTGGTACATTCTACTTCTTACTACCCACGGGGAAATGGCTTAGTTGAATCATCAAATAAGAGTTTAGTCAGAATCATAAAGAAGTTGCTTGAACAAAATACCAAGGGCTAGGATTCCAAGTTGAAATTTGCTTTGTGGGATGACAGAGTTACAAATAAAAAGTCAATTGGCATATCCTCCTTCCAGTTGGTATATGGCACTGAAGCCATCTTTCCTATTCAACTTGCGCTGCCAGTTGCAAAATCTTTACAAGAAGTTGACTCTGAGCCAAATGATCTAACTAGAAGGATCCACAATTTGGTAGAGTTGCAGCAAGATAGAGAACAACTTCTGGAGAAGACAGAGTTACACCAAAGGAAGATGAAAGAAATCTTTGATAGAAAGGTTACGACATATATTTTCAAGGCAGGGGATCTGGTTCTGAAATGGTATGCAACAAGAAAGGAAAAGGGAAAGCATAGCAAGTTTGATGCACTCTAGACAGGTCCATTTGTCATAGCATTAGCTCAGCAGAACAATACCTTTGTCCTCCAAGATCTTTTAGGTGAAGAAGTATCAGGTGGCCCATTCAATGGGCGGTTTCTGAAGCTCTACTTTTCATGAGGCTTTCCTTAAAGCCTTCTTATTTGTACATATCCTTTTCAGTTTTGTTTTTGTTTTGGTTTCGTCAAAAACTCCATGCCTAATGGAATACTGAGTAAAATCAGTTTTGATTTCAAATTGTTAATAAGGCTACTGAGTCAAACTAGGTTCTTTAAAACCTCACAGGGAGGTCTCCATCCCAGCTGGAGCCAAATGTTATCTCTCAAAATGAATCAGCCATTTGTTCCTTTTTCCAGGTGATAGCATGGTCATAAAATTAGGGTCCTATATAAATTTTTAAATTTTAGAAGTGTTAGAATAATAGGATCTAAGATGTTATCCTAGAAATAAATTGATCATCAAAAGGTCTTTTCAAAAAATCGAGAAAAACGCTTTTCACCAGCTAACATATGTTTTGAAGTTGAAGTTAGCTGGTGAAAGCCTCAGGTTTCAATGGCTAAAGCGTACTCTCAGCATCAAGCGAGACGGTGAAAGCGTTAACATGGGTTTTCCTCCAACGACTCCAGAAACCCAAAAGGATACGTCAGACACACACCATACAATCATCATGGAGAGTAAATGGACACAAATGTGTGATGACATCTTTTCATCACGTTTTAGCAGGACATCATGATAAATTGTGCTCACGAAATTCGTGGGGTAGACAGAGAAGGGTTTGAAGACATGACGCACTCTTAATCATCATTGCAACCAGAGGATAAAGTACCAGTTAGTTGATGACATCAAATCAAATCACCATTTCCTATTTCAAACTCACGGCGTTCAAAATTTTCTATTATGGGGTTTCATATTTCATTGATAACACAGAGTTGTTTTCACCAACGCTAGCCTGTTCCTTATTAAGAAGTTTCCTTATTCAAATGTGTACAAATTAGTTGGTGATTAAGTTGTAGATGGAAAGGAAGCAAGGAGGACGACTTCTGAGGAAAGAATTAGACAATTTATCCTTCTTGCAGTCTTATCCAGAGGTGTAGAAGCGTTTCTCAGACGCAGGTTGTATGACATATGTGGAAAGGTTACAGGAAGGCTATCACCAGGAAATTGCAGAGGTGTTTTCAAAGTCTTACGATGGAAAGAAATTTACAGTGGGCTCGCTGAAGCTGATAGTTGATGAAGCTACCATCGCTTCAGCAATTGGTTTACCCAGAATAGGCCAAAATTGGTTTAAGACAACAGTGACCAAGAATTTGGATTTTAGATCATACCTCAAGACAGAATTCCGAAGTATAACCTAGAAGAAAAGCATCCCTATTTCTTACCTTGAAGATGAATGACAGGATCTATTTAAATGTATTCAGTTATACTTAACCTCAGAGGGCAGGTATGACAAGTTAATGTTATATCATTTCAGACTCTTAGATCACTTCACAGGGAAGATCCTTCTAAATTTGCCTTTCTTTCTTCATAGAAGCCTAACCAAGGTGTGTAATAAGATCAGATCCGAACCATTCAGTATAAAAAATGCCCTTTGTCATTATGGCCTGATTAAAATGATCATCTTGGAAGAATTGAGACAGAAAGAAAGAACTTGGCAGCACTTTTTCTTCTGGGAAGGTTTTGAGACCCAAACTCAACCTGCAAATGAACAGAAGAAAGCATGCAAGAAACAGTCAACCCCTCAGAGTAGCTCAAGGAGAAGGATAGCTCTCCCAAAGCCGCCAAAAGACAAAAATTCAAGCATAAATCCCAAGAAAGCTAAAAAGAAACTAGATTTTGAAACAAACTCAGAGCAATCCACAGTAAAAAATACAAATGCTCTAAATCTGCCATACACAGATTCAGACACAGAACTAGAAAAGGAAGATGAAAGTCCAGCCAACCAAAGTCTAGAGTACTCCATGGAACCTTCACAGGTTTTTGAAGATTTTACTCCCAAAGATGAAGGTGAAACCTCAAGGAATAAGAAATCAAAGAAAACACAAAAGATTAAGGAGTTGAAAGAGGTAATACCACAGCAAGAGGTTTTAGAAAGGGTGATTAAGGAAAGATATAAAGCCTTATTAGAAAATTTTGCTAAGACCAATGCAGCATTTGAGAAGCTGACACGTGAAAGTATAAAGGAGAAAAAGAAGAAGAAAAATATCACAAAGGATTATAACAGCTTATGGTGGTTAACTAAGCGCCTGAAGAGGAAGATCAAAAAATTGAAGGAAAAAATTACCACACATCCAGATTTACAGGTGTTGGCCCAGGTTGTTGTAAATTTGTAGGGAGAGCAATCAAATAAATAATGATTTGTGATGGAACAACAGTTTTGGATACAAAAAATTTCCTTTTTTAGAAACAGAGCTTTCACCAGCACAAAAGGGGCAATTATAACCATTTAGTTGTTGAAAAGCAGAGCTTTCATCAGCTAATTAGCAAATCCTAAAGCGAAATAGCAGGTGAAACTGCAGAGTAAGAATTTTGAAGATTTGAGCTCGAACAGAGCAGTTTTTGGGTGATTTAAAGGATAAGAGGACATCTAAAATATGAATCACCAAATCATAAAATATTCAGTTTCAAAGATTCGTGGAGATTTTGGAGGAGAATGCTAAATTGGTCAACTAAAGCTTTGTTCACAGCTGTTGAAAGTTTTCCAACTACTTAAGACATGTGTCCTTTCCTCCATGACACATCAGAAACATAGAAATGATGAAGACAAGATGTCAAAGACAAGCTTTGAAGACAGTTCGATTCATAGGAACTAGTTCTTAGTTATCCTATTGTATTTAGTTTTGTCTTTTGTTTTCTATTTTTAGAAATCCAGATCCATTTTTCAGGGATTTGAGATCTATTGTAAAGGTTATAAATACTTATCATTTTGATAAAGTAAGGGTTTGATTTTGGATAGCATAAATACTATATTGTAAACAGACCTTTCATATGATAATACAAATCACAGTTTTCTCTCTCTAATCATGTAAGATTCTCATCTTTCTTTCTGTACTTTTATTCAAGTTGTTTCATTTGTAAAATGACTGTCATCTCATTGGTTAGCTCATAACTTGATTAATAGTTTCTTATCCTTGTTTATTAAACCCTACATTTGTATTTGGTTTATAAGCATTGTTTTCTCACCCACCTTTAAAGCTATCATCTGATTATTGAACCTTGAGAGCACTGGTTCATTTGATTCTCATTTTGACTGTCTGAATACCATATTGTAATTGAGTCATCCCATTGATCCATACATACAAAATACAAAAACAAGTGTACTTTAAGTTACCAAGCATCTTTGACCCACAACCACAAATAATTTCTTGGAGTGATAGCAATATGTTTTATGACAAAAGTAAAATTCTGCAAAAAATCAATCCACTTTGTTTGCCTTTAATTCAATTTTTCCTTTCTGGTTATGAATTGTAAAGCTTGGTTTTCATTGTACAAGACAAATTCCCATGGGACAAGGTAGTGCCTCCATTTCTTCGAGGCTTGAATTATGGCATAAAACTCCTTGTCATATGTGGAGTATTTTCTCTTATTCTCATTCAACTTCTCACTGAAATAGGCAACAGGCCTATTATCCTAGCTCAAAACAACTCCAATTGCACCTCCACTTGCATCACATCTCACTTGAAATGTCTTTCCAAAATTTGGTAAGACTAGAATTGGTTGTTTTGTTATTTTCTCCTTCAGTATATTGAAGCTCCTCTCAGCCTCCTCTATCCATTTAAAATACTTGTGCCTCTTCTTCACTGTATCTATCATTGGTGCACAAATTCCACTGAAATCTCTGATGAAATTCCTATAGAAACTTGTTGATCCATGGAAGCTTCTTACCTCAAACATGCTTCTTGGTGATGGCCAATCTTTGATTGCTTTCACCTTCTCTGGGTCCATCTTCAGTTCATTTGAAGAGATCACAAAACCCAAGTAAATGATTTTTGTCTGCAAAAAAGAGGACTTATTCAGATTTATCAACAACTTCTCTTGTTGTAGTCTCCTCGTTACTAGTGTCAGGTGTATCAAATGATCCTCTTTAGTCTTGCTAAAGATCAGTATATCATCCAGATATACAACCACAAACTTGCCAATGAAATCTTTCAGTATTTCATTCATCAATCTCATAAAAGTGATTGGGGCATTTGTTAAGCCAAATGGCATAATGAGCCACTCATACAGACCTTCATTTGTCTTAAAGGTTATCTTCCACTCATCACCTTCTCTCATTCTTATCTGGTGATATCCACTTTTCAAATCTATCTTAGAAAATAAATTCGCTCCACTTAAACAATCCATTAAATCATCCATTCTTGGCAAAGGGAATCTATACCTGATGGTGATCTTGTTAATGGCTCTTGAGTCTGTACACATTCTCCATCCTCCATGTTTATTTAGGCTCAACACAGTTGGCACCATGCATGGACTCAAGCTCTCTTTGACCAAACCCTTTTCTAACAATTCCTGGACTTGGTTCTTTACCTCCTCATTTTCTCGACGTGTTAATCTGTATGCTTCTTTGTTTGGTAGACTTGCTCCTGGTATCACATCAATATGATGGTTGATACTTATGATGGGTGGAAATGAGTTAGGCAGCTCATCCATGACTATGTCAGCAAAATTATCCAACAATTCCTGAATTTCTTCCAGTAAATCATCCATCGAAGTACTTGTAAGGATAACTCTGGGTTCCCTCACCACAACAAACTGCATCTCCTGTCCTTTCTTGACTTCTTTCTGGAGTTCCTTCCCGCTCATGAGAAGTATGTGTGTGTTGGCTTCCTCTTTCACTTTATTCTCTTCTATTGGCAGCAACATGTGTGTCCTACCATTCTTCTCCAAGGTTTATGTATTCTTCCTCCCATCATGAATGACATTCCTATCAAGCTGCCATGGTATTCCCAACAAAATATGACATACATCCATGGGAATTACATCACATAGAATTTCATCTTTATATCCTCCTATCTTAAATTCAACCAAGCATTGTTTAGTAACAATTACCTGGTGTCCTTTCTGCAACCATGAGACTTTGTATGGCTTTGGGTGTGCAGTTGTCTCTAGCTCTAATTTCTCCACCATCTCTATGGATACTAAGTTGTCAGTCCTCTCGCTATCAATTATAACTTTTCATATTATGTATTTCGTCTTGCAAGTTGTCTTGAATATATTGTTCCTCTGCACTTTCTTTTCAACTTCTGCCTCTGGTTTCAAGAGAACTTTTCTCAACATTATGGTTGTTCCAACATCTTCTCCTTCTACTTCAACATTCCTTCTTTGTGCTTCAGAAACGTGAGCTTCACCTCCTCCTTATATCTTTCTCTCGAGACATTCCCAAGACATATGTCATGTCTTTCCACAGGCATAACATCTTACTTCTCCTCCTCTGCCTCTTCCTCTTCCTCTAGAAGAACTTCTTCCACCACCCTGTCTTCCTCGGGAACTTCCTCCTCTTTCTGAGTGACTGTGTGGTTTCTCAGTCTCGTCTTTGGATTTATGTGCCTTGTCAGGGGAAACTCCCTTGCCTTTGTCTAGAGCTGGGCTTCTACCTCTGCCTTGTTGGCTTTATTTTTTGGTCAACTTCTCCTATGCCTTCAGTGAAAACTGATAAGCATCCTCCACTGTCCTCACTGACATCATGTTGATCTCATCCTAGGTTCCATACCTCAGGCCATTTATATACCTGGAAACTTTTTCCTCATCTCTCTCTCTCTTTGTCTAGTTCTAATGTTCAGCTTGTAGAAATCCTCTGTGTACTCCTTAACTGTCATACCCTTCTGTCTCAGGTTATGTAGCTTCCTGAACAAGCTGATCTGATAATATTTGGGCATGAATTTAGCCTTCATCTTGGCTACCATTTTGTCCCAATTCTTTATCTTTTGTTTTCCCTTGCTTCTCCTCTCAGCCTGCATTTCATCCCACCATAGTGTTGCATGTCCTTTTAGTCTGGTGACAACATGTCTCACTCTTTTCTCCTCATCGACATCTTCATAGTCGAAATATATGTCCATGGATCTTATCCAATCTAGCAGCTCTTCAGCATCCAAATTTCCTTCATACATTGGGACCTCTATCTTGGCTCTAGCTCCCAATCTAACAATTGCTCTCAGTAGCGTTATTCAACAACATTTTCCCCTGTAGCTTCTTTGACTTCTACTTCTTCACTCTTTGCATTGTTGATGTCTCCAGCATCAGGTGCTCTCCTCTATGATGCCTCCATCACCTCTAATATTGCACGAAGATCTCACATTTCTCTTTCTACATCATGATTGGATAAAGGTAGCTCCACTCTTCTCCTTGGTGGAATTGTGTTGACTGTCTCTCACACATAGAGTACACCTTCAAGCTCCTTTGTCTCCTTTCCTTTGTCTGTTGTCTGCAAGAAAAATTTCATCTCTGATACCACTTGATGTAGTGCCCCCACTTCAGCGGGGTCTGTCGACCTCTCAGTCTAGGATCATTCATAATGATAAGCTGGAACAACTCTTTGGATCCCTGCTGGAACCTCTGCGAAACAAATCCACAGACCCTTTTGAACTTCACCCACATGAACTAGTGTCGGGCGTAAAATTCCTCTCCACTTGAACACCATTGTGATGACACGCATATCCAAAAGGCGCTTCGTGACCTCGGACCTCAGGCATTTTACTATGGGCTAGACCTGATACTCCCGATTCCTGATTTCCAAAACGACGAATCCTTTGGGCACTAGCTCCTCTCGCTAGGCCCCTTCGAATGTGACGTTGGTCTATGACCTTGGGCCAAACTACCAAGTGCTTCGAGACTTCGTGCTTCACATCTCTGGAAGTTAGCTACCTCCGTCCTTTCGAACTTTGTACCCTCGAAACCTACTTGTGTTAGATCGACAGTCCACGGGCTTGCGTTAGATCGACGGTCCACGGCCTTCCATTATCTGACGATCCAAATCTCCCCTTCACGACTTCAAAACTTGTGCAGTTCCCTCTCATGCGTGTGTAAAATGATAAGGCTCGCACACCTTGGTTTGATTGGATGGTTGTTGGTCCTCTGAATTGGTGATCCAATGGCCACTGTCGCTCTCCCTCCTGAGCTTCCAACTTCCTCTGGATTAGAAGATTTTCTAGGTATCCAAAGGTCTCTCCTTTGTTCCTCCTATGAGTATATCCCTTAGGTCTTGTTTGTACTTCTGGAAAGTGCTACCCCTTCTGAGATTTCTCGCCTTCTTCTCCTTTGACTTCTTACAGAGTCACTTCAACACTTAGTCGAATTCTGTATCTGTGCACTCCTTGTAGCAGATTCTTACGTAAGACTTGGGTTCTTGTGGATGATTTTGCAGGCCTTACAGTAGTCACTTGTCTCTCCTTTCAAAGGGAAAGTTTCATGTTATCTCTTCTGAGATTATGAGTCGAAATAGAATCTGTCGACGCACTCCTTGCGGACTGTGTGCACACCTTGCACAGACTCAACTGAAGAGAAAAAATGGAAACTTATACAAACATTTCACAATTTCATATACTCGTAACAAGATTCATTCATTCATGAAAGAAACAATAACATGTAATTGCAAAATAGTAACAACATCATGCATTTGGATCAATTTTCCTCTGTTACATTCATTCAAAATAAAATGGCTACAACTATAATCAAACAACAACTAAAAACTCAGAAAATTCCTACTAACTCGCAGCAGCCTCATTTGGGTGTACCAAACCTCTATTTATCTCAGAGGGTCCTTAGGGTTCCCCCCCGACTACTCATCTACTCAAAAATGAAAACCTAACTGCCACCTAAGTTCAGTTACATTCAATACCAGGAGTGAAACTCCCAGATCACTCGTGATCATTCCGCTTCCAAGCGTTTGATCTTCTTTTTTTTTTCAATCATCTCCAAAAGATTTGCAGTGAATGCCAGTGTTTTAGATTCCGAAATGATTCTGAGGTGTTGAGTTGTCCTACCACGCGTGCTCATTGATGATGCTCCTGCATCATAAAGGTATAGAAGATTCAGTATTAATAGTACATAAATACAATGTACCTACCTTCTCTCCTTTTTCTATCACCAGTGATCCTTTGGTGACCTTCCACGCCTTATCTGTAAATATAGAAATACATCTATCACTTTCCAACTGCCCTGTTGAAATTATATTTTTCCTTAGATATGGTACATGTATTTGCTCTTTAAATAACCATTGGTTTCCATTATTTTTCTTTAGTTGTACCTTTCCCATTCCAACAATTTTGCATGGTGTATCATCACCCAAATAAACCTATCCAAAATCACCTTGAACATAATCTAGAAAATGTTTCCTATGGGGTGTGGCATGAAATGAAGCCCCTGAATCTACTACCCAAGACTCATAAATATTATCTACTGAAATAATCAAAGCATCTTGTAACACATCACCTGTTACATTTGCTTCCTGATTTTTCTCCTTATGTCCATCTCTTTGTTTCTTTGAATCTCTACAGTCTTTCTTTAGATTTCCTTTCTTCCCACAATTCCAACACTCTATCTTTCCCAATCTGGATTTGGATCTTCCCTTCCTATAATTCCCGTGATTCCCTAAGCCCTTTACTATATCCTTTTGTCTTCCCTATTCTCCATGTTTAATGCATTACCCGATGTCTCACCTGTGCTTTTCCTTCACATTTCCTCCCTAAAGATAACACCAACAACATCATCAAATTTTAGAGTGTTTGAACCAGAGACAGAGTTACTTACAACCATGACCAAGCCATTCCTATTTTCTGGCAATGAGCACATGATTAGAAGAGCCTTGACCTCATCATCAAAGTCCACTTTTACAGAACTTAGTTGATTAGTAACAGTGTTAAATTCATTTAAATGATCTGCAATAGACCCACCTTCTGACATATTCATATTAAATAATCGATTCATTCAAAATACATTATTGGACGTTGAAGGTTTTTCATACAGTTTAGCCAAAGCGTCCATTATCTCCTTCGTTGTCTTTTATTTTGAAATATTGAAATCCATGGATGTTGTCTGGATCAGTTGTATCGTTCCTAGTGCCTTTCTATCAAGAACCTCCCATTCTTCTTCCTTCATGGTCATTGGATTATTTTCTATTTTTTCGAATGGTAGGAATAGATCCTTTTGATATAAATAATATTCCATCTACATCTTCCATAACTAGTAGTTTTGGGTGTTACATTTCTCGACCCTAAACTTTCCATCTTCCGCCATTACTCCCACTCGAACCAGGAACCCTCTTTTCCTACAAGTTACCTTTCACTATGATACCAGTTGGTAGAAAAACGGGATCGCAGAGCAATAAAATAAAACAAATGTATAAATAAAACACAGAAGATACACAATACAATAGAAACACATATATGCATGGTTCACCCAGTGTGGGCTACATCCACTAGAGAAATTTCCAGGTCCTTCCTTTTTATTATCCACCAAAATGAAGGGTATAACCTACAACACAGCCGTTGTAACTTCTTATTCCTTTTATCACAGTCTCCTCTCTCAGAATACAATATTCACGATAATACACAACTTTAATACAATTCCCTCATAAAAGAGGGTTTCCTTCTAGGGAAAAAACCCCTAAAAATAACTTCTACCGTTAGATCTGTGACCTTATAATGAATGGTCCAGATCGTTGTCCTCCCCTCCCCCTGGACGGTTCTTCGACTTCTACTTCTTTACTCTCTGCATTGTTCATGTCTCCAGCATCAGGTGCTCTCCTCTATGTTGCCTCCATCGCCTCTAATCTTGCACAAATCTCTCACATTTCTCTTTCTACAGCACGATTGGCTAAAGGTGGATCCACTCGTCTCCTTGGTGGAATTGTGTTGACTGTCTCTCACACACAGAGTACACCTTCAAGATCCTTTGTCTCATTTCCTTTACCAGTTGTCTACAAGAAAAATTTCATGTCTGATACCACTTGATGTAGTGCCCCCACTTCAATGGGGTTTGTCGACCTCTCGGTCTAGGATCGTTCATAATGCTAAGCTAGAACAACTCTTTGGATCCCTGTTGGAACCTCTGTGAAACAAATCCACAAACCCTTTTGAACTTTACCCACGCGAACTAGTGTCGGGCGTAAAATTCCTCTCCATGTGACCACCGTTATGACCACACGCCTATCCAAAAGGCACTTCACGACCTCGAACCTCGATCGTTTTACTATGGTCCAAACCCGATACTCTCGATTCTCGATTTATGAATCGGCAAATCCTTTGGGCACTAGCTCCTCCCGCTAGGCCCCTTCGACTATGACGTTGGGATATGACCTGGGGCCCAACTACCAAGCGCTTCGAGACTTCATGCTTCACGTCTCTGGAAGTTAGCTACCTCCATCCTTCTGAACTCTGAACCCTCAAACCTTGCTTTTGTTAGATTGATGGTCCACGGCCTTCCGTGATCCGATGGTCCAAATCTCCCTTTCATAACTTCGGAACTTGTGCAGTTCCATATCATGCATGTGAAAAACGCTAAGGCTTGCGCACCTTGGTTTGATCGGATGGTTGTTGGTCCTCTGAATCGGTGATCCAATGGCCACTGTCACTCTCCCTCCTGAGCTTCTGACTTCCTCCAACTTAGAATATTTTCTAGGTATCCAAAGGTCTCGCCTTTGTTCCTCCTACAATTATATCCCTTAGGTCTCATCTGTACTTCTGGAAAGCGCTACCCCTTATGAGATTTCTCGCCTTCTTCTCCTTTGACTTCTTACGGAGTCACTTCGACACTTAGCCAAATTATGGATCTGTGCACTCCTTGTAGCAGATTCTTATGCAAGACTTGGCTTCTTGCGGATGACTGTGCAAGCCTTGCAGCAGTCGCTTTTCTCTCCTTGAAAAGGGAAAGTTTTGTGCTATCTCTTTTGAGCTTATGAGTCAAAATAGACTTTGTCGATGCAATCCTTGCGAACTGTGGGCACACCTTGCATAGACTCAACTGAAGAGAAAAAATGGAAACTTATACAAACATTTCACAATTTCATATACTCGTAACGAGATTCATTCATTCATGAAAGAAACAATAACAGGTAATTGCAAAATAGCAACATCATCATGCATTTGGATCAATTTTCCTCTGTTACATTCATTCAAAATAAAATGGCTACAACTATAATCAAACAACAACTAAAAACTCAGAAAATTCCTACTAACTCGCAGTAGCCTCATTTGGGCGTACCAAACCTCTATTTAATCAGAGGGTCCTTAGGGTTCCCCCACGACTACTCATCTACTTGAAAATGAAAACCTAACTGCTACCTAAGTTTAGTTACATTCAATACCAGGAGTGAAACTCCCATATCACTCGTGATCATTCCGCTTCAAAGCGTTTGATCTTCTTCCATTTTTCAATCAGCTCCAAAAGATTCGCAGTGAACGCCAGTGTTTTAGATTCTAAAATGATTCTGAGGTGTTGAGTTATCTTGCCACGCGTGCTCGTTGATGATGCTCCTGCATCATAAAGGTATAGAAGAGTTAGTATTAATGGTACATAAATACAATGTACCTACCTTCTCTCCTTTTTCTATCACCAGTGATCCTTTGGTGACCTTCCACGCCTTATCTGTAAATATAGATATACATCCTTCACTTTCCAATTGCCCTGTTGAAATTCTATTTTTCCTTAAATTTGGTACATCTCTATCCTCTTTAAATAACCATTGGTTTCCATTATTTTTCTTTAGTTGTACCTTTCCCATTCCAACAATTTTGCATGGTGTATCATCACCCAAATAAACCTATCCAAAATCACCTTGAACATAATCTAGAAAATGTTTCCTATGGGGTGTGGTTGTTGGAAGATTGGTTGTTGTCATTGATGTCAACCCTAGTCATGGGTTTTGGACCGCAAGATTGATGAAGGTATTTGGACATGAAGGAAAATGCACATGCAGATACAACACCCATGGATGGACAGTATACATCATGTTGTTTCTGGTGGTATGTGGCACGTCACGTGGATCCTCATGGTTGAGGAGAAATGAATTTTTGAAGATGACAAAGTGAATTGAAGAAGGAAGTACATGTAGGCCCTGAAGATAATTAAAGAAAATAATTACAAAATAAGAAAGTGT